>CM028698.1:63802179-64110853 GCA_016771965.1 Brassica carinata | reverse complement strand
GACCCCGGATCGAATGAATCAAACCGTCGAGTGGTGGAGACTCACCTCAGATCTTCTACGAGTGATTCCGACGGTGATTTGATCGACAAAATCGACGGTATCGAGTCGCCACAGAATCGCCGAGACGGAGAAACCCTAGGTAACGAAGAGAGAAGGGAAAATGAGATATCCAACGAAACCCTTTTTTCACTCTCAACACGCGAAGCTCGCGTAGCTCTCTCCTCGCCGACGCGTGTCATGACTGCATGTTTTTCTTTGCTGGGGACCTTTAAAAGAGAATATGTGTTAATGATAAAATTGCAGACGGTCCGAAAGCGATGGACTATAGGCAAAGACTTGCTGTGGAATCAACTTAGCCAAAGACTTTTCTTTAAACCTTCATTTCTTTGGTTGCGTTTTTTTTTTGGGGCGGGGGTGGGGTGGGGTTTATTAAACTTGCATGTTTTCTTTGTCAAATACTTGCATGTCATAGTTTACAAAAAAAAAAAAATACTTGCATGTCATCATAGTAATCCTTTTACGTTAGTTTTAATTGCTTATATTTGTATATTTTTTTTTTGTTAACAATTACAGACTCTAATTAGACTCTAAAATTCAACATGTCTATGCGCGCGGACATGTGTATAGGGTGAATCCTAACACTTCTAGCTAGTTTGTGTGTCATTGTTTTGGTCGCTCTTGATACATGTTTAATAGCAAAAGAGTAGAACTTTTCTTTGCTTCTTTGGTACTCTTCAACGTATATGGCGAGCGCGGTCTATTCTTATGGTGTTAAAACCATTTTCACTAACTCCAAATAATTTGTCGCAAAGTTAAAGTGCTCATATATTTCATGGCTCATTTTCGAAAACAATGGAGAAAGACTACAATGTACATTCTTTATCTCATCAATCCATCATATCCTTATAACGAGCAAATACCGTACCAATCATGTACACTGATCACATTCTTTCCAAACCTATTTATATAACACTATCTTCATGTGTGTGGGTCTGGTTATTCTCTCTCTATATCCATCTGATCTGCATTTTGATTCCCACTGTCGGATACCAAAATAGGATTCCGTCCAAAGAATGTATTTTGTTTGTTAAAATGTTTTGGGGTCTCGATCTATATTTTATACGATTTTTTACTTCTTTCTTTTAAATATACCGTAGTATCCATGTAAATTGATTATTCTTATTTGATAGATTCCGTCATAGATTCCACATTAGCAAATATCAAAAGCATTGGAAATTTTTATGGGTTTATGGGATACTAGAAAGAGTCCAAGTTCTCAGTGTTGGTGGAAATTCACAAAATATGATTTCTTTTGTGATAATTTTATATTCTTGGTATTTGAGTAAGTACAATATACATGGAAAAATTAGGAACTACTTATTGAATTTGAATTCGTTCTATGTAAAGATAATAAAGTTTTAAAGGTGAAGTTTTAAAAATGCTTTATTAAATCCTAATATGCCGTGAAATCTTAGAAAGGTTAATACTTCCTCCCTTTCATTTTACTTGTCATTCTAGAATTCGACACACAGATTAATAAAACATTTAAATTTATCTATTTACTAGATAAAAACATCATTACCAATACACTTAACCAGATTTCAACCAATAGAAAAATATCTTAGAATAAAAAGTCAATAAATTTTGCATTAAAATCATAAAACGACACTAATTTTGAAACGGAAATTTTGCTCTAAAACGACATCTAATTTAAAACTTATATGTATATAGAGTCTCAAGTTTTAGAGCATATGTAACTCCACTCTATTTCTTGTTCTAAAATGGAGTTTTGGGTAAAATATGTACTAACCCAATTCTATATTTTACTTTCTAATGTGTAAGAAATAAGCTTACTACAAAATGGAATATCATTTGAGGAAAATTCACTCCATTTTAGAATTACTCTTAGTAAAAGTTTACATTAGAATTTAATCTATTTCTCTTACATATGTATTTCATGAATTTAATAATTATCTTAAAATACAATTACGTTTGTAATAGAACATAGTTTATCTCCAACAATCATTATAAATATTTTTTATTGTTTTATGAAGATAGAAGTTTTACAAAAATTGTTCGTCTCACAAAGATCAGAACTTTGTGATGACAAAAAAAGATAAAATTTTATGTTTTCAGTGTAATTTTTATCTTTTTAAAAATTTTCTTGGCCATATGCTTTTGGATAGAAATGCAATTGGTTGTTTATTAAATATACTCAACTAAACGCATTAATGCTACTTCATTGAAAAAGTAGACGTGGTAATGAACTGAATTCAGTTTCCTAGGTACGATTCTATAGTCAAATCGATAACTAATTACACTCATTTTCTAAGTAATTCCAAATTTAAAGTATCGTTAAGCAATAAAGAATTGCGCCATGCTTTGAGTTTGATTAAACGTAAAAAGTTAATGGAAAACAGTGACACGTATAAAAGCAGGGCCGTCTAACAGCACGCACAAATGGAGCGGTTAAACAGGGTTCCGAAATATAAAAATAAAAAGTTTAATTTTTTTTAAAAATATATAGATAGTAAGAAACTTTATAATTTTAGATATAATGCTAAATTTAGAGCTTATAATTAAAAAAAATCAGATACAATTATTAAATTTTAAAATTACTTGATAAAATGTACGATTAATATTTTTTTGAACAGGGTGTAAAATTAATTTTTGACGGCCCTGTATAAAAGAATGTATGTCATCATCCCCAACTTTTTTCTCTCGTCAATTTAACTCAATTTGTTTGCCGACATAATTATACCGAGATAGACATACAAAAACGGCACGCATTTTATCAGCAATTCTACGTGTATGTAATGTCATTATGGGAAGCTTTGAAAATCTTTATGAAGGAACGTATCAAATTTTAAGAACATACAACCACAAGATAAGGGAGCATTTATCTTGCAAATTGATCTATAACCAATGTAATTTTATTTATACAAAAATCTCCAACTTTTACGTTATAGTTTTCTTTCTAAATATATAGTTGAAATGTACATCCTTATTTTTAGTTTTAGATTATTATTTTTCTGTCTGAATAATAATATACAGTTGACATCTACATCGATTTATTTTGGGAGACACTTGTTATATAAATGCAGCTTACAATGCTTCCTGCTCCTGGATATGTAAAAATATAAATATAAATTATTTAAAAAATCGTAGATTTACAATTTAGTTTGAAGAGAAATCGAACTTGTGATTCTCTAACAACTAAATATAGAATGCTGCAACGTAAGCAAAATATTTCTATATCTGTTATGGATATTCTAATCCTGGAAATAGATATATAGTCACGTTGATAATACTGGTAGCGCTAGGAATCATAAGATATGCTTGATGATGACAAATTGGCAACAAGGGATACATTATTTTCCTAACGTCTTTGAATATTATTGAAAGTATCCAACTAAGAAACCAACAACAAGAAAAAACCAATTTAGAATCACGTATTTTCAACCTCTTATTTTGGCGATGAGACGTTGGCTAGTTGGGAAGTGCGCGTACGAATTGCAAAAGGGGTAGCCGAATCGCTTTGTTACTTACACATCACGTCACCGGCTCCAATATTCCAGGGATATTAAAACGGCAAACATTATGTTGGAAAATTTACAACAGAGACAAGCTTGCTGATTTTGGCATCTCGAGATCAGGACATGGGCATCATCGTTTTACTTTTTTGTCAATTAATTTAGTAAAACTTCATAATACTCCATAAATTGGTGGACTAACCACTATAAACTCGCCATTGTCTAAAAATACGGAGACAACAAAAGTTTCAAACTTTTTTTTAACTTTATCATATGTTAGTGAAAGATGCAACTATGCATTAAAACAGTATTTTCATATTTTTGAATTTTTCTCAAAATCTAAGTGTTAACTAACCCCTACGACCCCTAAGAAAATGTTGAATTTTTCGGTAAATGTTCTATATACTGAAACTCATGATATTTAGTGTTGTCTTAAAATTTCTGAACACATTCTACATTTGTATTAATGTATATTAAACTCTCTTTCATGGTACATGGACATCTTTTTAATTTTTTGTCAATTAATTTAGTAAAACATCATAATACCCCATAAATTGGTGGACTAACCTCTATAAAATCGCTATTCTCTAGAAAAAAGGAGACAAAAAAAGTTTCAAACCTCTTTAAACTTCATCATATGTTAGTGAATGAAGCAACTATGCATTAAAGCAGTATTTTCAGATTTTTGAATTTTTCTCAAAATCTTTGTGTTAACACCTACGAAAGTATTGATTTTTTCGGTAAATACTCTATATACTGAAGCCTAAGATCTTTAGTGTTGTTTTAAAATTTCTTAACACATTTTACATTTGTATTAATGTATATTAAACTCTCTTTTATGGTACATGAGCATCATTTTAATTTTTTGTCAATTAATTTAGAAAAACTTCATAATACTCCCTAAATTGGTGAACTAACCACAATAAATCACTATTCTCTAGAAAAACGGAGACAGTAAAAGTTCCAAACCTCTTTTAACTTCATCATATGTTAGTGAAAGATGCAACTATGCATTAAAACAATATTTTCATATTTTTGATTTTTTTCTCAAAATCTATGTGTATGATCTTTAATGCTCTATATACTGAAGCCTATGATCTTTAAAGTTATTTTAAAATTTCTAAACACCTTCTACATTTGTATTAATGTATATTAAACTCTTTTTCATGGTACATTGACATCGTTTTAATTTTTTGTCAATTAATTTAGTGAAACTTCATAATACTCCCTAAATTGGTGGACTAACCATTATAAAATCACTATTCTCTAGAAAAACCTCTTTGACCTTCATCATATGTTAGTGAAGGATACAACTATGCATTAAAACAGTATTTTCATATTTTTGAATTTTTCTCAAAATCTATGTGTTAACCCATACAAAATATTGACTTTTCGGTAAATACTCTATATACTGAAGCCTATGATATTTAGTGTTGTTTTAAAATTTCTAAACACATTCTACATTTGTATTAATGTATATTAAACTCTCTTTCATGGTACATGGGCATCGTTTTAATTTTTGTCAATTAATTTAGTAAAACTTCATAATACTCCCTAAATTGGTGGACTAACCATTATAAAATCACTATTCTCTAGAAAAACGGAGACAACAAAGATTCCAAACTTCTTTGACCTTCATCATATGTTAGTGAAGGATACAACTATGCATTAAAACAGTATTTTCATATTTTTGAATTTTTCTCAAAATCTATGTGTTAACCCATACAAAAATATTGACTTTTTCGGTATATACTCTATATACTGAAGCCTATGATATTTTGTGTTGTTTTAAAATTTCTAAACACATTCTACTTTTTTAATTAATGTTTATTAAACTCTCTTTCACGGTACATGGGCATCGTTTTAATTTTTTTGTCAATTAATTTAGTAAAACTTTATAATATTCCCTAAATTGGTAGACTAACCAATATAAAATCGCTATTCTCTAGAAAAACGGAGACAACAAAAATTCCAAATTTCTTTTAACTCCATCATATGTTAATAAAGGATGCAACTATGCATTAAAACAGTATTTTTATATTTTTGATTTTTTCTCAAAATCTATGTGTTAACAACCCCTACGAAAATATTGACTTTTTCGGTAAAAGCTCTATATACTGAAGCCTATGATATTTAGTGTTGTTTTAAAATTTCTAAAAACATTCTACATTTGTATTAATGTATATTAAACTATTTATCATGGTACATGGCATCGTTTTAAGTTTTTTGTCAATTAATTTAGAAAAATTCATAATACTCTATAAATTGGTGGACTAACCACTTTAAAATCGCAATTCTCTAGAAAAATGGAAACAACAAAAGTTCCAAACTTCTTTGACCTTCATCATAAGTTACTGAAAGATACAACTATGCATTAAAACATTATTTCCTATTTTTTTTAATTTTTTCAAAATCTATGTGTTAACCCCTGCGAAAATATTAAATTTTTCGGTAAATACTCAATATACTGAAGACTATAATATTTAGTGTTGTTTTCAAAAAATTTAAACACATTCTAATTTTGTATTAATGTATATTAAACTCTCTTTCATGGTACATGGGTATCGTTTTAATTTTTTGTTAATCAATTTAGTGAAACTTCTTAATACTCCATAAATTGGTGGACTAACCACTATAAAATCGCTATTCTCTAGAAAAACGTAGGCAACAAAATTTTCAAACTTCTTTTAACTTCATCATATGTTAGTGAATGATGCAACTATGCATTAAAACAGTATTTTCATGTATTTGAATTTTTCTCAAAATCTATGTGTTAACCCTACGAAAATATTGATTTTTGGTAAATGTTCTATATCTTGAAGCCTATGATATTTAGTGTTGTTTTAAAATTTCTAAAACATTCTACATTTGTATTAATATATATTAAACTATTTTTCATGGTACATGACATCATTTTAATTTTTGTCAATTAATTTAGAAAAATTAATAATGCTCCCTAAATTGGTGGACTAACCACTATAAAATCATAATTCTCTAGAAAAATGGAGGCAACAAAATTTTCAAACTTCTTTTAACTTCATCATATGTTAGTGAATGATGCAACTATGCATTAAAACAGTATTTTCATGTATTTGAATTTTTCTCAAAATCTATGTGTTAACCCCTACGAAAATATTGATTTTTCGGTAAATGTTCTATATACTGAAGCCTATGATATTTAGTGTTGTTTTAAAATTTCTAAAAACATTCTACATTTGTATTAATATATATTAAACTATTTTTCATGGTACATGACATCATTTTAATTTTTTGTCAATTAATTTAGAAAAATTAATAATGCTCCCTAAATTGGTGGACTAACCACTATAAAATCGCAATTCTCTAGAAAAATGGAGACAACAAAAGTTCCAAACCTCTTTGACCTTCATCATAAGTTAGTGAAAGATAAAACTATGCATTAAAACATTATTTTCATATTTTTGAATTTTTCTCAAAATCAATGTGTTAACCCCCTACGAAAATATTGAATTTTTCGGTGAATACTCTATATACTGGACCCTATGATATTTAGTGTTGTTTTCAAAAACTTTAAACATATTCTACATTTGTATTAATGTATATTAAACTCTCTTTCATGGTACATGGGCATCGTTTTAATTTTTTGTTAATTAATTTAATAAAACTTCATAATACCCCCTAAATTGGTGGACTAACCACTATAAAATCGTTATTCTTTAGAAAAACGGAGACAACAAAAGTTCCAAACCTCTTTAAACTGCATCATATATTAGTGAAGGATGCAATTATGCATTAAAGCAGTATTTTCATATTTTCGAATTTTTCTCAAAATCTATGTGTCAACCCCTAAGAAAATATTGAATTTTTCGGTAAATGCTCTATCTTCTGAAGCTTATGATATTTAGTGTTGTTTTAAAATTTATAAAAACTTTTTACATTTTTATTAAAGTATATTAAACAATTTTTCATGTTACATGGCATCGTTTTAATTTTTTGTCAATTAATTTAGAAAATTAATAATGCTCCCTAAATTGGTGGACTAACCACTATAAAATAGCAATTCTCTAAAAATAATGGAGACAAAAAAAGCTTCAAACCTCTTTGACCTTCATCATAAGTTAGTGAAAAATACAACTATGCATTAAAACATTATTTTCATATTTTTGAATTTTTCTCAAAATCTATGTGTCCCCTACGAAAATATTAAATTTTTCGGTAAATACTCTATATACTGAAGACTATGATATTTAGTGTTGTTTTAAAATTTATAAAAACTTTTACATTTTTATTAAAGTATATTAAACAATTTTTCATGTTACATGGCATCGTTTTAATTTTTGTCAATTAATTTAGTAAAACTTCATAATAGCCCCTAAATTGGTGGACTAACCTCTATAAAATTGCTATTCTCTGGAAAAAGGGAGACAACAAAAGTTCCAAACCTCTTTAAACTGCATCATATGTTAGTGAAAAATGCAACTATGCATTAAACCAATATTTTCATATTTTTGAATTTTTCTCAAAATCTATGTGTATGATCTATAAGGCTCTATATACTGAAGCCTATGATCTTTAGTGTTATTTTAAAATTTCTAAACACATTCTACATTTGTATTAATGTATATTAAACTTTTTCATGGTACATTGACATCGCTTTTAGTTTTTGTCAATTAATTTAGTGAAACTTAATACTCCATAAATTGGTGGACTAACCACTATAAAATCGCTATTCTCTAGAAAAACGTAGGCAACAAAATTTTCAAACTTCTTTTAACTTCATCATATGTTAGTGAATGATGCAACTATGCATTAAAACAGTATTTTCATGTATTTGAATTTTTCTCAAAATCTATGTGTTAACCCCTACTAAAATATTGATTTTTCGGTAAATGTTCTATATAATGAAGCCTATGATATTTAGTGTTGTTTTAAAATTTCTAAAAACATTCTACATTTGTATTAATATATATTAAACTATTTTTCATGGTACATGACATCATTTTAATTTTTGTCAATTAATTTAGAAAATTAATAATGCTCCCTAAATTGGTGGACTAACCACTATAAAATCGCAATTTCTAGAAAAATGGAGACAACAAAAGTTCCAAACCTCTTTGACCTTCATCATAAGTTAGTGAAAGATAAAACTATGCATTAAAACATTATTTTCATATTTTTGAATTTTTCTCAAAATCAATGTGTTAACCCCCTACGAAAATATTGAATTTTTCGGTGAATACTCTATATACTGGACCCTATGATATTTAGTGTTGTTTTCAAAAACTTTAAACATATTCTACATTTGTATTAATGTATATTAAACTCTCTTTCATGGTACATGGGCATCGTTTTAATTTTTTGTTAATTAATTTAATAAAACTTCATAATACCCCCTAAATTGGTGGACTAACCACTATAAAATCGTTATTCTTTAGAAAAACGGAGACAACAAAAGTTCCAAACCTCTTTAAACTGCATCATATATTAGTGAAGGATGCAATTATGCATTAAAGCAGTATTTTCATATTTTCAATTTTTCTCAAAATCTATGTGTCAACCCCTAAGAAAATGTTGAATTTTTCGTAAATGCTCTATCTTCTGAAGCTTATGATATTTAGTGTTGTTTTAAAATTTCTAAAACATTCTACATTTGTATTAATATATATTAAACTATTTTTCATGGTACATGGGCATCGCTTTTAATTTTTGTCAATTAATTTAGAAAATTAATAATGCTCCCTAAATTGGTGGACTAACCACTATAAAATAGCAATTCTCTAAAAATAATGGAGACAAAAAAAGCTTCAAACCTCTTTGACCTTCATCATAAGTTAGTGAAAAATACAACTATGCATTAAAACATTATTTTCATATTTTTGAATTTTTCTCAAAATCTATGTGTCCCCTACGAAAATATTAAATTTTTCGGTAAATACTCTATATACTGAAGACTATGATATTTAGTGTTGTTTATAAAAATTTTAACACATTCTACATTTGTATTAATGTATATTAAACTCTCCTTCATGGTACACGGGCATCGTTTTAATTTTTTGTCAATTAATTTAGTAAAACTTCATAATAGCCCCTAAATTGGTGGACTAACCTCTATAAAATTGCTATTCTCTGGAAAAAGGGAGACAACAAAAGTTCCAAACCTCTTTAAACTGCATCATATGTTAGTGAAAAATGCAACTATGCATTAAACCAATATTTTCATATTTTTGAATTTTTCTCAAAATCTATGTGTATGATCTATAAGGCTCTATATACTGAAACCTATGATCTTTAATGTTATTTTAAAATTTCTAAACACATTCTACATTTGTATTAATGTATATTAAACTTTTTTTCATGGTACATTGACATCGTTTTAGTTTTTTGTCAATTAATTTAGTGAAACTTCATAATACTCCTAAATTGGTGGACTAACCACAATAAAATCATTATTCTCTAGAAAACGGAGACAACAAAAGTTCCAAACCTCTTTGAACTTCATCATATGTTAGTGAATGATGCAACTATGCATTAAAACAGTATTTTCATATTTTTGAATTTTTCTCCAAAATCTATGTGTTAACTCCTACTAAAAATATTGAACTTTTAGGAAATGCTCTATATACTTAAGCCTATGATCTTTAGTGTTGTTTTAAAAATCTAAACACATTCTACATTTGTATTAATGTATATTAAACTCTCCTTCATGGTACATGGACATTGTTATAATTTTTTGTCAATCAATTTAGTGAAACTTTATAATACTCCCTAAATTGGTGGATTAACCACTATAAAATCGTTATTCTCTAGAAAAACGTAG
Organism: Brassica carinata; assembly: GCA_016771965.1. Taxonomy (NCBI): domain Eukaryota; kingdom Viridiplantae; phylum Streptophyta; class Magnoliopsida; order Brassicales; family Brassicaceae; genus Brassica; species Brassica carinata. The sequence goes on along the minus strand of CM028698.1, from coordinate 64,100,524 downwards.
ACAACAAAGATTCCAAACCTCTGTGACCTTCATCATATGTTAGTGAAAGATACAAGTATTTATTAAAACATTATTTTCATATTTTTGAATTTTTCTCAAAATCTATGTGTTAACTCCTACTAAAAATATTAATTTTTAGGTAAATACTCTATATACGAAGACTACGATATTTAGTGTTGTTTTCAAAAATTTAAACACATTCTACATTTCTATTAATGTATATTAAACTCTCTTTCATGGTACATGGGCATCGTTCTAATTAATTGTTAATCAATTTTGTGAAACTTCATAATACCCCTAAATTGGTGGACTAACCACTATAAAATCGTTATTCTCTAGAAAAGCGGAGACAACAAAAGTTCCAAACCTCTTTAAACTGCATCATATGTTAGTGAAGGATGCAACTATGCATTAAAACAGTATTTTCATATTTTTGAATTTTTCTCAAAATCTATGTGTTAACCCCTACTAAAAATATTGAACTTTTAGGAAATGCTCTATATACTGAAGACTATGATATTTAGTGTTGTTTTAAAATTTATAAAAACTTTTACATTTTTATTAAAGTATATTAAACAATTTTTCATGTTACATGGCATCGTTTTAATTTTTGTCAATTAATTTAGTGAAACTTTATAATACTCCTAAATTGGTGGACTAACCACTATAAAATAGCAATTCTCTAAAAATAATGGAGACAAAAAGCTTCAAACCTCTTTGACCTTCATCATATGTTAGTGAAAAATACAACTATGCATTAAAACATTATTTTCATATTTTTGAATTTTTCTCAAAATCTATGTGTTAACCCCTACGAAAATATTAAATTTTTAGGTAAATACTCTATATACTGAAGACTATGATATTTAGTGTTGTTTATAAAAATTTTAACACATTCTACATTTGTATTAATGTATATTAAACTCTCCTTCATGGTACACGGGCATCGTTTTAATTTTTTGTCAATTAATTTAGTAAAACTTCATAATACTCCTAAATTGGTGGACTAACCTCTATAAAATTGCTATTCTCTGGAAAAAGGGAGACAACAAAAGTTTCAAACCTCTTTGAACTTCATCATATGTTAGTGAAAAATGCAACTATGCATTAAACCAATATTTTCATATTTTTGAATTTTTCTCAAAATCTATGTGTATGATCTATAAGGCTCTATATACTGAAACCTATGATCTTTAATGTTATTTTAAAATTTCTAAACACATTCTACATTTGTATTAATGTATATTAAACTTTTTTTCATGGTACATTGACATCGTTTTAGTTTTTTGTCAATTAATTTAGTGAAACTTCGTAATACTCCCTAAATTGGTGGACTAACCACAATAAAATCATTATTTTCTAGAAAAAGGGAGATAACAAAAGTTACAAACCTCTTTGACCTTCATCGTAAGTTAGTGAAGGATGCAACTATGCATTAAAACAGTATTTTCATATTTTTTTAATTTTTCTCAAAATTTATGTGTTAACCCCCTACGAAAATATTAAATTTTTCGGTAAATGTTTTATATACTGAAGCCTATGATCTTTTGTGTTTTTATAAATTTATAAATAAATTTTACATTTATATTAATGTATATTAAACTCTTTTTCATGGTACATTGACATCGTTTTAGTTTTTTGTCAATTAATTTAGTAAGACTTCATAATACTCTCTAAATTGGTGGACTAACCACTATAAAATCGTTATTTTCTAGAAAAACGGAAACAAAAAAGTTTCAAACCTCTTTGACCTTCATCATAAGTCAGTGAAAGATACAACTATGCATTAAAATAGTATTTTCATATTTTTGAATTTTTCCCAAAATCTATGTGTTAACTCCTACAAAAATATTGACTTTTCGGTAAATACTCTATATAATGAAGACTATTATATTTAGTGCTGTTTTAAAATTTTTAAACACATTCTACATTTGTATTAATGTATATTAAACTCTCTTTCATGGTATATGGGCATCGTTTTATTTTTTTTGTCAATTAATTTAGTAAGACTTCATAATACTCCCTAAATTGGTGGACTAACTACTATAAAATTGCTATTCTCTAGAAAAACGGAGACAACAAAAGTTCCAAACCTCTTTGAACTTCATCATATGTTAGTGAATGATGCAACTATGCATTAAAACAGTATTTTCATATTTTTGAATTTTTCTCCAAAATCTATGTGTTAACTCCTACGAAAATATTGAACTTTTCGGGAAATGCTCTATATACTTAAGCCTATGATCTTTAGTGTTGTTTTAAAAATCTAAACACATTCTACATTTGTATTAATGTATATTAAACTCTCTTTCATGGTACATGGACATTGTTATAATTTTTTTGTCAATCAATTTAGTGAAACTTTATAATACTCCCTAAATTGGTGGATTAACCACTATAAAATCGTTATTCTCTAGAAAAACGTAGACAACAAAGATTCCAAACCTCTGTGACCTTCATCATATGTTAGTGAAAGATACAAGTATTTATTAAAACATTATTTTCATATTTTTGAATTTTTCTCAAAATCTATGTGTTAACTCTACGAAAATATTGAACTTTTAGGAAATGCTCTATATACTTAAGCCTATGATCTTTAGTGTTGTTTTAAAAATCTAAACACATTCTACATTTGTATTAATGTATATTAAACTCTCTTTCATGGTACATGGACATTGTTATAATTTTTTGTCAATTAATTTAGTGAAACTTTATAATACTCCTAAATTGGTGGATTAACCACTATAAAATCGTTATTCTCTAGAAAAACGTAGACAACAAAGATTCCAAACCTCTGTGACCTTCATCATATGTTAGTGAAAGATACAAGTATTTATTAAAACATTATTTTCATATTTTTGAATTTTTCTCAAAATCTATGTGTTAACTCCTACGAAAATATTAATTTTTTCGGTAAATACTCTATATACAGAAGACTACGATATTTAGTGTTGTTTTCAAAAAATTTAAACACATTCTACATTTCTATTAATGTATATTAAACTCTCTTTCATGGTACATGGGCATCGTTCTAATTAATTGTTAATCAATTTTGTGAAACTTCATAATACTCCCTAAATTGGTGGACTAACCATTATAAAATTACTATTTTCTAGAAAAACGGAGACAAAAAAGATTCCAAACTTCTTTGACTTTCATCATATGTTAGTGAAGGATGCAACTATGCATTAAAACAGTATTTCATATTTTTGAAATTTTATCAAAATCTATGTGTTAACTAACCCCTACGAAAATATTAAATTTCCGGTAAATGTTTTATATATTGAAGCCTAAGATCTTTAGTTTTTTAAAAAAATTTATAAATACATTTTACATTTTATTAATGTATATTAAACTCTTCTTCAAGGTACATGAGCATCGCTTTTAATTTTTGTCAATTAATTTAGTAAAACTTCATAATACTCCCTAAATTGGTAGACTAACCACAATAAAATCGTTATTCTCTAGAAAAAGGAGACAACAAAGTTTCAAACCTCTTTTAACTTCATCATATGTTAGTGAAGGATGCAACTATGCATTAAAACAGTATTTTCATATTTTTGAAATTTTATCAAAATCTATGTGTTAACTAACCCTACTAAAAATATTAAATTTCCGGTAAATGTTTTATATATTGAAGCCTAAGATCTTTAGTTTTTTAAAAAAATTTATAAATACATTTTACATTTTATTAATGTATATTAAACTCTTCTTCAAGGTACATGAGCATCGTTTTAATTTTTTGTCAATTAGTTTAGTAAAACTTCATAATACTCCCTAAATTGGTAGACTAACCACAATAAAATCGTATTCTCTAGAAAAAGGAGACAACAAAAGTTTCAAACCTCTTTTAACTTCATCATATGTTAGTAAATGATGCAACTATGCATTAAAACAGTATTTTCATATTTTTGAATTTTTCTCAAAATCTATGTGTTAACCCTTACGAAAATATTAATTTTTTTTGTAAATGCTCAATATACTGAAGCCTATGCTCTTTCGTGTTATTTTAATATTTCTAAACACATTCTACATTTGTATTAATGTATATTAAACTCTTTTTCATGGTACATTGACATCTTTTCAGTTTTTTGTCAATTAATTTAGTAAAACTTCATAATACTCCCTAAATTGGTGGAATAACCACTATAAAATCGTTATTCTCTAGAAAAAACGGAAACAACAAAAGTTCCAAACCTCTTTGACCTTCATCTTATGTTAGTGAAAGATACAACTATGCATTAAAATAGTATTTTCACTTTTTTGAATTTTTTTCAAAATCTATGTGTTTAACCCCTACGAAAATATTGACTTTTCGGTAAATACTCTATATACTAAAGCCTATGATATTTAGTGATGTTTTAAAATTTCTAAACACATTCTACATTTGTATTAATGTATATTAAACTCTCTTTCATGGTACATGGGCATCGTTTTAATTTTTTGTCAATTAATTTAGTAAAACTTCATAATACTCCCTAAATTGGTGGAATTACCACTATAAAATCGCTATTCGCTAGAAAAATGAAGACAACAAAAGTTCCAAACCTCTTTGAACTTCATCATATGTTAGTGAATGATGAAACTATGCATTAAAATAATATTTATATATTTTTGAATTTTTCTCAAAATCTACATGTTAATCCCTACGAAAAAATAAAATGTTTAGGTAAATGCTCTATATACTGAAGCCTATGATATTTAGTGTTGTTTTCAAAATTTTTAAACACATTCTACATTTCTATTAATGTATATTAAACTCTCTTTCATGGTACATGGGCATCGTTCTAATTAATTGTTAATCAATTTTGTGAAATTTCATAATACTCCCTAAATTGGTGGACTAACCATTATAAAATTACTATTTTCTAGAAAAACGGAGACAAAAAAGATTCTAAACTTCTTTGACTTTCATCATATGTTAGTGAAGGATGCAACTATGCATTAAAACAGTATTTTCATATTTTTGAAATTTTATCAAAATCTATGTGTTAACTAACCCTCTGAAAATATTAAATTTTCGGTAAATGTTTTATATATTGAAGCCTAAGATCTTTAGTTTTTAAAAAATTTATAAATACATTTTACATTTTATTAATGTATATTAAACTCTTCTTCAAGGTACATGAGCATCGTTTTAATTTTTTGTCAATTAATTTAGTAAAACTTCATAATACTCCCTAAATTGGTGGAATTACCACTATAAAATCGCTATTCGCTAGAAAAATGAAGACAACAAAAGTTCCAAACCTCTTTGAACTTCATCATATGTTAGTGAATGATGAAACTATGCATTAAAATAATATTTATATATTTTTGAATTTTTCTCAAAATCTACATGTTAATCCCTACGAAAAAATAAAATGTTTAGGTAAATGCTCTATATACTGAAGACTACGATATTTAGTGTTGTTTTCAAAAACTTTAAACACATTCTACATTTCTATTAATGTATATTAAACTCTCTTTCATGGTACATGGGCATCGTTCTAATTAATTGTTAATCAATTTTGTGAAATTTCATAATACTCCCTAAATTGGTGGACTAACCATTATAAAATTACTATTTTCTAGAAAACGGAGACAAAAAGATTCTAAACTTCTTTGACTTTCATCATATGTTAGTGAAGGATGCAACTATGCATTAAAACAGTATTTTCATATTTTTGAAATTTTATCAAAATCTATGTGTTAACTAACCCTACTTAAAATATTAAATTTTCCTAAATGTTTTATATATTGAAGCCTAAGATCTTTAGTTTTTAAAAAATTTATAAATACATTTTACATTTTATTAATGTATATTAAACTCTTCTTCAAGGTACATGAGCATCGCTTTTAATTTTTGTTAATCAATTTTGTGAAATTTCATAATACTCCCTAAATTGGTGGACTAACCATTATAAAATTACTATTTTCTAGAAAAACGGAGACAAAAAAGATTCTAAACTTCTTTGACTTTCATCATATGTTAGTGAAGGATGCAACTATGCATTAAAACAGTATTTTCATATTTTTGAAATTTTATCAAAATCTATGTGTTAACTAACCCCTACGAAAATATTAAATTTTCCGGTAAATGTTTTATATATTGAAGCCTAAGATCTTTAGTTTTTTAAAAAAATTTATAAATACATTTTACATTTTATTAATGTATATTAAACTCTTCTTCAAGGTACATGAGCATCGTTTTAATTTTTTGTCAATTAGTTTAGTAAAACTTCATAATACTCCCTAAATTGGTAGACTAACCACAATAAAATCGTTATTCTCTAGAAAAAAGGAGACAACAAAAGTTTCAAACCTCTTTTAACTTCATCATATGTTAGTAAATGATGCAACTATGCATTAAAACAGTATTTTCATATTTTTGATTTTTTCTCAAAATCTATGTGTTAACCCTTACGAAAATATTAATTTTTTTTGTAAATGCTCAATATACTGAAGCCTATGCTCTTTCGTGTTATTTTAATATTTCTAAACACATTCTACATTTGTATTAATGTATATTAAACTCTTTTTCATGGTACATTGACATCTTTTCAGTTTTTTGTCAATTAATTTAGTAAAACTTCATAATACTCCCTAAATTGGTGGAATAACCACTATAAAATCGCTATTCTCTAGAAAAAACGGAAACAACAAAAGTTCCAAACCTCTTTGACCTTCATCTTATGTTAGTGAAAGATACAACTATGCATTAAAATAGTATTTTCACTTTTTTGAATTTTTTTCAAAATCTATGTGTTTAACCCCTACGAAAATATTGACTTTTCGGTAAATACTCTATATACTGAAGCCTATGATATTTAGTGATGTTTTAAAATTTCTAAACACATTCTACATTTGTATTAATGTATATTAAACTCTCTTTCATGGTACATGGGCATCATTTTAATTTTTTGTCAATTAATTTAGTAAAACTTCATAATACTCCCTAAATTGGTGGACTAACCACTATAAAATCGCTATTCTCTAGAAAAATGGAGACAACAAAAGTTCCAAACCTCTTTGAACTTCATCATATGTTAGTGAATGATGCAACTATGCATTAAAACAATATTTTCATATTTTTGAATTTTTCTCAAAATCTACGTGTTAATCCCTACGAAAAAATAAAATGTTTAGGTAAATGCTCTATATACTGAAGCCTATGATATTTAGTGTTGTTTTAAAATTTTTAAACACATTCTCCATTTGTATTAATGTATATTAAACTCTTTTTCATCGTATATGGGCATCGTTTTAATTTTTTGTCAATTAATTTAGTAAAACATCATAATACCCCCAAAATTGGTGGACTAACCACTATAAAATCGCTATTTTATAGAGAAACGGAGACAACAAAAGTTTCAAACCTCTTTGAACTTCATCATATGTTAGTGAAAGACACAACTATGCATTAAAACATTATTTTCATATTTTTGAATTTTTCTCAAAATCTATGTGTTAACCCCTACGAAAATATTAAATTTTTCGGTAAAACTCTATATACTGAAGACTATGATATTTAGTATTGTTTTCAAAAAATTTAAACACATTATACATTTCTATTAATATATATTAAACTCTCTTTCACGGTACATGGGCATCGTTTTAATTTATTGTTAATCAATTTAGTGAAACTTCATAATACTCCCTAAATAGGTGGACTAACCAATATAAAATCGCTATTCTCTAGAAAAACGGAGACAACAAAAGCTTTAAACCTCTTTGAACTTTATCATATGTTAGTGAAAGATGCAACTATGCATTAAAACAATATTTTAATATTTTTGAATTTTTCTCAAAATCTATGTGTTAACCCGTACGAAAATATTAAAAATTTTGGTAAATGCTCTATATACTGAAGCCTATGATATTTAGTGCTGTTTTAAAATTTCTGAACACATTTTATATTTGTATTAATGTATATTAAACTTTATTTCATGCTACAAGGGCATCGTTTTAATTTTTGTCAATTAATTTAGTAAAACTTCATAATACTCCCTAAATTGGTGGACTAACCACTATAAAATCGCTATTTTCTAGAGAAACGGAGACAACAAAAGTTCCAAACCTCTTTGAACTTCATCATATGTTAGTGAAAGATGCAACTATGCATTAAAACAATATTTTCATATTTTTGAATTTTTCTCAAAATCTATGTGTTAACCCGTACGAAAATATTAAAAATTTTGGTAAATGCTCTATATACTGAAGCCTATGATATTTAGTGCTGTTTTAAAATTTCTGAACACATTTTATATTTGTATTAATGTATATTAAACTTTATTTCATGCTACAAGGGCATCGTTTTAATTTTTGTCAATTAATTTAGTAAAACTTCATAATACTCCCTAAATTGGTGGACTAACCACTATAAAATCGCTATTTTCTAGAGAAACGGAGACAACAAAAGTTCCAAACCTCTTTGACCTTCATCGTATGTTAGTGAATGATGCAACTATGCATTAAAACAGTATTTTCATATTTTTGATTTTTTTCTCAAAATATATGTGTTAACCCCTACGAAAATATTGAGTTTTTCGGTAAATACTCTATATATTGAAGCCTATGATATTTAGTGTTTTTTTTTAAATTTCTAAACACATTCTATATTTTTATTAATATTAAACTCTCTTTCATGGTACATGGTCATCGTTTTAATATTTTGTCAATTAATTTAGTATAACTTCAAAATATTCCATAAATTGGTGGACTAACCACTATAAAATCTATATTCTCTAGAAAAATTGAGAAAACAAAAGTTCCAAACCTCTTTTAACTTCATCATATGTTAGTGAATGATGCAACTATGCATTAAATAGTATTTTCATATTTTTGAATTTTTCTCAAAATCTATGTGTTAACCCCTACGAATGATTTTTCGGTAAATACTCTATATACTAAAGTCTATGATATTTAGTGTTGTTTTCAAAAAATTTAAACACATTCTACATTTGTATTAATGTATATTAAACTCTCTTTCATGGTACATGAGCATCGTTTTAACTTTTTGTCAATTAATTTAGTAAAACTTCATAATAACCCCAAAATTGGTGGACTAACCTTTATAAAATCGTTATTCTCTAGAAAAACGAAGACAAAAAAGTTCCAAACCTTTTTAAACTTCATCATATGTTAGTGAATGATGCAATTACGTATTAAAACAATATTTTGAATTTTTCTCAAAATCTATGAGTTAACCCCCTACCAAAATATTAAATTTGTCGGTAATTGCTCTATATACTGAAGCCTACGATCTTTAGTGTTGCTTTAAAATTCTTAACACATTCTACATTTGTATTAATGTATATTAAACTCTCTTTTATGGTACATGAGTATCATTTTAATTTTTTGTCAATTAATTTAGTAAAACTTCATAATACTCCATAAATGGGTGGACTAACCACAATAACATCGCTATTCTCTAGAAAAACAGAGACAACAAAAGTTCCAAACCTCTTTTAACTTCATCATATGTTAGTGAAAGATGCAACTATGCATTAAAACAGTACTTTCATATTTTTGAATTTTTCTCAAAATCTATGTGTCAACCTCTAAGAAAATATTGAATTTTTCGGTAAATGCTCTATATACTGAACCCAATGATCTTTACTGTTGTTTTAAAATTTCTAAACACATTCTACATTTGAATTAATGTATATTCAACTCTCTTTCATGATACATGGGCATCGTTTTAACTTTTTGTCAATCAATTTAGTGAAACTTCATAATACTCCCTAAATTGGTGAACTAACCACTATAAAGTCACTATTCTCTAGAAAAATGGAGACAACAAATATTCCAAACCTCTTTGACCTTCATCATATGTTAGTGAAGGATCATCATGTGTTAGTGAAGGATGCAACTATGCATTAAAACAGTATTTTCATATTTTTTTTAATTTTTCTCAAAATCTATGTGTCCTACGAAAATATTAAATTTTTCGGTAATTGTTTTATATACTGAAGCCTATGATCTTTAGTGTTTTCTAAAATCTATAAATACATTTTACTTTTTTATTAATGTATATTAAACTCTCCTTCATGGTACGTGGGCTTCGTTTTAATTTTTTGTCAATTAATTTAGTACAACTTCATAATAGTCCCTAAATTGGTGGACTAAACACTATAAAATCGCTATTTTCTAGAAAAATGGAGACAACAAGAGTTTCAAACCTCTTTTAACTTCATCATATGTTAGTGAAGAATGCAACTATGTATTCAAAGAGTATTTTCATATTTTTAGATTTTTCTCAAAATCAATGCGTACGAAAATATTGAACTTTTCAGGAAATGCTATATATACTGAAGCCTATGATCTTGAGTATTGTTTTTAAATTTCTACACACATTCTACATTTATATTAATCTATATTAAACTCTATTTCATGGTACATGGGCATTGTTTTAAATTTTTTGTCAATCAATTTAGTGAAACTTTATAATACTCCCTAAATTGGTGGACTAACCACTATAAAATCGCTATTCTCTAGAAAAACGGAGACAAAAAAGATTCCAAACTTCTTTGACCTTCATCATATGTTAGTGAAGGATACAACTATGCATTAAAACAATATTTTCATATTTTTGAATTTTTCTCAAAATCTATGTGTCAACAACCCCTAAGAAAATGTTGAATTTTTTCGGTAAATTCTCTATATACTGAAACCTATGATCTTTAGTGTTGTTTTAAAATTTCTAAACACATTATACATTTGTATTCATGTATATTAAACTCTCTTTCATGGTACATGGGCATCATTTTATTTTTTTGTCAATTAATTAAATAAAAGTTCATAATACTTCCTAAATTGGTGGACTAACCACTATAAAATCGTTATTTTCTAGAAAAACGGAGACAACAAAAGTTCTAAACCTCTTTGACCTTCATCATATATTAGTGAAAAATACAACTATGCATTAAAACTGTATTTTTCATATTTTTGAATTTTTCTCAAAATCTATGTGTTAACCCCTACTAAAATATCGAATTTTTCTAAATGCTCTATATACTGAAGCCTATGATCTTTAGTGTTGTTTTAAAATTTCTAAACACATTATACATTTGTATTCATGTATATTAAACTCTCTTTCATGGTACATGGGCATCATTTTATTTTTTTGTCAATTAATTAAATAAAAGTTCATAATACTTCCTAAATTGGTGGACTAACCACTATAAAATCGTTATTTTCTAGAAAAACGGAGACAACAAAAGTTCTAAACCTCTTTGACCTTCATCATATATTAGTGAAAAATACAACTATGCATTAAAACTGTATTTTTCATATTTTTGAATTTTTCTCAAAATCTATGTGTTAACCCCTACGAAAATATCGAATTTTTCGGTAAATGCTCTATATACTGAAGCCTATAATCTTCAGTGTTTTTTTTTAAATTTATAAATACATTTTACATTTGTATTAATATATATTAAACTCTATTTCATGGAACATGGGAATCGTTTTAATTTTTTGTCAATTAATTTAGTAAAACTTTATAATACTCCCTAAATTGGTAGACTAACCACTATAAAATCGATATTCTCCAGAAAAACGGAGACAAAAAAGGTTCCAAACCTCTTTAACCTTCATCATATGTTAGTGAAGGATGCAACTATGCATTAAAACAATATTTTCATATTTTTAATTTTTCTCAAAATCTATGTGTCTACGAAAATGTTGAATTTTTAGGTAAATGCTCTATATACTGAAGCCTATGATCTTTAGTGTTGTTTTAAAATTTCTAAACACATTCTACATTTGTATTAATATATATTAAACTCTATTTCATGGTACATGGGCATCGTTTTAATTTTTGTCAATTAATTTAGTGAAACTTTATAATACTCCCTAAATTGGTGGACTAACCACTATAAAATCGCTATTCTCTAGAAAACGGAGACAACAAAGATTCCAAACTTCTTTGACCTTCATCATATGTTAGTGAAGGATACAACTATGCATTAAAACAATATTTTCATATTTTTGAATTTTTCTCAAAATCTATGTGTCAACAACCCTAAGAAAATGTTGAATTTTTAGGTAAATTCTCTATATACTGAAACCTATGATCTTTAGTGTTGTTTTAAAATTTCTAAACACATTATACATTTGTATTCATGTATATTAAACTCTCTTTCATGGTACATGGGCATCATTTTATTTTTTTGTCAATTAATTAAATAAAAGTTCATAATACTTCCTAAATTGGTGGACTAACCACTATAAAATCGTTATTTTCTAGAAAAACGGAGACAACAAAAGTTCCAAACCTCTTTGACCTTCATCATATATTAGTGAAAATACAACTATGCATTAAAACTGTATTTTCATATTTTTGAATTTTTCTCAAAATCTATGTGTCAACAACCCTAAGAAAATGTTGAATTTTTAGGTAAATGCTCTATATACTGAAGCCTATGATCTTTAGTGGTTTCTAAAATATATAAATACATTTTACATTTGTATTAATATATATTAAACTCTATTTCATGGAACATGGGAATCGTTTTAATTTTTTGTCAATTAATTTAGTAAAACTTTATAATACTCCCTAAATTGGTAGACTAACCACTATAAAATCGATATTCTCCAGAAAAACGGAGACAAAAAAGGTTCCAAACCTCTTTAACCTTCATCATATGTTAGTGAAGGATGCAACTATGCATTAAAACAATATTTTCATATTTTTAATTTTTCTCAAAATCTATGTGTCAACAACCCTACGAGAATATTAAATTTTTCGGTAAATGTTTTATATACTGAAGCCTATGATCTTTAGTGGTTTCTAAAATATATAAATACATTTTACATTTTTATTAATGTATATTAAACTCTCATTCATGGTACGTGGGCTTCGTTTTAATTTTTTTGTCAATTAATTTAGTACAACTTCATAATACACCCTAAATTGGTGGACTAACCACTATAAAATCGCTATTCTCTAGAAAAACGGAGACAACAAAGATTCCAAACCTCTTTTACGTTCATGAAGGATACAACGATGCATTAAAACAGTATTTTCATATTATTGAATTTTTCTCAAAATCTATGTGTCAACAACCCCTAAGAAAATGTTGAATTTTTCGGTAAATGCTCTATATATTGAAACCTATGATCTTTAGTGTTATTTTAAAATTTCTAAACACATTATACATTTGTATTCATGTATATTAAACTCTCTTTCATGGTACATGAGCATCATTTTAATTTTTGGTCAATTAATTAAATAAAAGTTCATAATTCTCCCTAAATTGGTGGACTAACCACTATAAAATCGTTATTTTCTAGAAAAACGGATTCAACAAAAGTTCCAAACCTCTTTGACCTTCATCATATGTTAGTGAAAGATACAACTATGCATTAAAACTGTATTTTCATATTTTTGAATTTTTCTCAAAATCTATGTGTCAACAACCCTAAGAAAATGTTGAATTTTTAGGTAAATGCTCTATATACTGAAGCCTATGATCTTTAGTGGTTTCTAAAATATATAAATACATTTTACATTTGTATTAATATATATTAAACTCTATTTCATGGAACATGGGAATCGCTTTTAATTTTTGTCAATTAATTTAGTAAAACTTTATAATACTCCCTAAATTGGTAGACTAACCACTATAAAATCGCTATTCTCTAGAAAAACGGAGACAAAAAAGGTTCCAAACCTCTTTAACCTTCATCATATGTTAGTGAAGGATGCAACTATGCATTAAAACAATATTTTCATATTTTTTTAATTTTTCTCAAAATCTATGTGTCCTACGAGAATATTAAATTTTTCGGTAATTGTTTCATATACTGAAGCCTATGATCTTTAGTGGTTTCTAAAATATATAAATACATTTTACATTTTTATTAATGTATATTAAACTCTCATTCATGGTACGTGGGCTTCGTTTTAATTTTTTTGTCAATTAATTTAGTACAACTTCATAATACACCCTAAATTGGTGGACTAACCACTATAAAATCGCTATTCTCTAGAAAACGGAGACAACAAAAGTTCCAAACCTTTTGACTTTCATCATATGTTAGTGAAGGATACAACTATGCATTAAAACAGTATTTTCATATTATTGAATTTTTCTCAAAATCTATGTGTCAACAACCCCTAAGAAAATGTTGAATTTTTCGGTAAATGCTCTATATATTGAAACCTATGATCTTTAGTGTTATTTTAAAATTTCTAAACACATTATACATTTGTATTCATGTATATTAAACTCTCTTTCATGGTACATGAGAATCATTTTAATTCTTTGTCAATTAATTTAGTAAAACTTCATAATACTCCCTAAATTGGTAGAGTAACCACTATAAAATCGCTATTCTCTAGAAAAACGGAGACAACAAAGTTCCAAACCTCTTTGACCTTCATCATATGTTAGTGAATGATGCAATTATGCATTAAAATAGTATTTTCATATTTTTGAATTTTTCTCAAAATCTATGTGTCACCTCCACGAAAATATTTATTTTTCTGGTAAATACTCTATATACTGAAGCCTATGATCTTTAGTTTTGTTTTAAAATTTCTAAACACATTCTACCTTTTATTAATGTATATTAAACTCTCTTTCATGTTACATGTGCATCGCTTTAATTTTTGTCAATTAATTTAGTAAAACTTTATAATACCTCCCTAAATTGGTGGACTAACAACTATAAAATCGTTATTTTCTAGAGAAAGGAGACAATAAAAGTTCCAAACATCTTTGACTTTCATCATGTGTTATTGAAGGATGCAACTATGCACTAAAACAGTATTTTCATATTTTTGAATTTTTCTCAAAATCTATGTGTTAACCCCTACTAAAATATTAAATTTTTGGTAAATGCTATATATACTGAAGCCTATGATATTTAGTGTTGTTTTAAAATTTCTAAACACATTCTACATTTGTATTAATGTATATTAAACTCTCTTTCATGGTACATGGGCATCGCTTTTAATTTTTATCAATTAATTTAGTAAAACTTCATAATACTCCTAAATTAGTGGACTAACAACTATAAAATCGTTATTTTCTAGAGAAACAGAGACAACAAAAGTTCCAAACATCTTTAACTTCATCATGTGTTATTGAAAGATGTAACTAGCTTTTCATATTTTTGAATTTTTCTCAAAAGCTATGTGTTAACTAACCCCTACGAAAATATCGAATTTTTCGGTAAATGCTCTATATACTGAAGCCTATGATCTTTAGTGTTGTTTTTAAATTTCTAAATACATTCTGCATTTGTATTAATATATATTAAACTCTCTTTCATGGTACATGGGAATCGTTTTAATTTTTTGTCAATTAATTTAGTAAAACTTTATAATACTCCCTAAATCGGTAGACTAACCACTATAAAATAGCTATTCTCTAGAAAAACGGAGACAAAAAAGGCTCCAAACCTCTTTGACCTTCATCATAAGTTAGTAAATGATGCAACTATGTATTAAAACTATATATTCATATTTTTGAATTTTTCTTAAAATCTATATGTCAACCCCTACGAAAATATTGACTTTTTCGGTAAATTCTCTATATACTGAAGTCTATGATCTTTAGTGTTGTTCTAAAATTTCTAAACACATTCTACATTTTTATTAATGTATATTAAATTCTCTTTAATGGTACATGGGCATCGTTTTAATTTTTGGTCAATTAATTTACTAAAACTTCATAATACTCCATAAATTGATGGATTAACCACTATAAAATCGCTATTTTCTAGAAAAACGGAGACAACAAAAGTTCCAAACCTCTTTGACCTTCATCATATGTTAGTGAAAGATACAATTATGCATTAAAACAATATTTTCATATTTTTAATTTTTCTCAAAATCTATGTGCAACAACCCCTACGAAAATATTGACTTTTTTGGTAAATTCTCTTTATACTGAAGTCTATGATCTTTAGTGTTGTTTTAAAATTTATAAACATATTCTACATTTGTATTAATGTATATTAAATTCTCTTTCATGGTACATGGGCATCGTTTTAATTTTTGTCAATTAATTTAGTATAACTTCATAATACTACCTAAATTGGTGGACTAACCACTATAAAATCGCTATTCTCTAGAAAATGGAGACAACAAAGATTCCAAACCTCTTTGACTTTCATCATATGTTAGTGATGGATGCAACTATGCATTAATACAGTATTTTCATATTTTTGATTTTTTCTCAAAATCTATGTGTCAACAACCCCTAAGAAAATGTTGACTTTTTCGGTAAATGCTCTATATACTGAAACCTATGATCTTTAGTGTTGTTTTAAAATTTCTAAACACATTCTACATTTGTATTCATGTATATAAAACTCTCTTTCATGGTATATGGGCATCGTTTTATTTTTTGTCAATTAATTTAGTAAAACTTCATAATACTCCCTAAATTGGTGGATTAACCACTATAAAATCGTTATTTTCTAGAGAAACAGAGACAAAAAGTTTCAAACCTCTTTGAACTTCATCATATGTTAGTGAAAGATACAACTATGCATTAAAACAGTATTTTCATATTTTTGAATTTTTCTCGAAATCTATGTGGTAACCACTACGAAAATATCGATTTTTTCGGCAGATGCTCTATATCTTGAAGCCTATGATCTTTAGTGTTGTTTTCAATTTCTAAATATATTTTACATTTGTATTAATGTATACTAAACTCTTTTCATGGTACATGGGAATCGTTTTAATTTTTGTCAATTAATTTAGTAAAACTTTATAATACTCCCTAAATCGGTAGACTAACCACTATAAAATAGCTATTCTCTAGAAAAACGGAGACAAAAAAGGCTCCAAACCTCTTTGACCTTCATCATAAGTTAGTAAATGATGCAACTATGTATTAAAACTATATATTCATATTTTTGAATTTTTCTTAAAATCTATATGTCAACCCCTACGAAAATATTGACTTTTTCGGTAAATTCTCTATATACTGAAGTCTATGATCTTTAGTGTTGTTCTAAAATTTCTAAACACATTCTACATTTTTATTAATGTATATTAAATTCTCTTTAATGGTACATGGGCATCGTTTTAATTTTTGGTCAATTAATTTACTAAAACTTCATAATACTCCATAAATTGATGGATTAACCACTATAAAATCGCTATTTTCTAGAAAAACGGAGACAACAAAAGTTCCAAACCTCTTTGACCTTCATCATATGTTAGTGAAAGATACAATTATGCATTAAAACAATATTTTCATATTTTTAATTTTTCTCAAAATCTATGTGCAACAACCCTAAGAAAATATTGACTTTTTGGTAAATTCTCTTTATCTTGAAGTCTATGATCTTTAGTGTTGTTTTAAAATTTATAAACATATTCTACATTTGTATTAATGTATATTAAATTCTCTTTCATGGTACATGGGCATCGTTTTAATTTTTTGTCAATTAATTTAGTATAACTTCATAATACTACCTAAATTGGTGGACTAACCACTATAAAATCGCTATTCTCTAGAAAAATGGAGACAACAAAGATTCCAAACCTCTTTGACTTTCATCATATGTTAGTGATGGATGCAACTATGCATTAATACAGTATTTTCATATTTTTGATTTTTTCTCAAAATCTATGTGTCAACAACCCCTAAGAAAATGTTGACTTTTTCGGTAAATGCTCTATATACTGAAACCTATGATCTTTAGTGTTGTTTTAAAATTTCTAAACACATTCTACATTTGTATTCATGTATATAAAACTCTCTTTCATGGTATATGGGCATCGTTTTATTTTTTTGTCAATTAATTAAGTAAAAGTTCATAATACTCTCTAAATTGGTGGATTAACCACTATAAAATCGCTATTTTCTAGAAAAACAGAGACAAAAAAAGTTTCAAACCTCTTTGAACTTCATCATATGTTAGTGAAAGATACAACTATGCATTAAAACAGTATTTTCATATTTTTGAATTTTACTCGAAATCTATGTGGTAACCACTACGAAAATATCGATTTTTTCGGCAGATGCTCTATATACTGAACCCTATGATCTTTAGTGTTGTTTTTCAATTTCTAAATATATTTTACATTTGTATTAATGTATACTAAACTCTTTTTCATGGTACATGGGAATCGTTTTAATTTTTTGTCAATTAATTTAGTAAAACTTTATAATACTCCCTAAATTGATAGACTAACCACTATAAAATCGCTATTCTCTAGAAAAACCGAGCCAACAAAAGTTCCAAACCTTTTTGACTTTCATCATATGTTAGTGAAAGATACAACTATGCATTAAAACAATATTTTCATATTTTTTGAATTTTTCTCAAAATCTATGTGTCAACAATCCCTACAAAAATATTGTTTTTTTCGGTAAATGATCTATATACTGAAGCCTATGATCTTTAGTGTTGTTTTAAAATTTCTAAACACATTCTACATTTGTATTAATGTATATTAAACTCTCTTTCATGGTACATGAGAATCATTTTAATTCTTTGTCAATTAATTTAGTAAAACTTCATAATACTCCCTAAATTGGTAGAGTAACCACTATAAAATCGCTATTCTCTAAAAAACGGAGACAACAAAGTTTCCAAACCTCTTTGACCTTCATCATATGTTAGTGAATGATGCAATTATGCATTAAAATAGTATTTTCATATTTTTGAATTTTTCTCAAAATCTATGTGTCACCTCCACGAAAATATTTATTTTTCGGTAAATACTCTATATACTGAAGCCTATGATCTTTAGTTTTTGTTTTAAAATTTCTAAACACATTCTACATTTGTATTAATGTATATTAAACTCTCTTTCATGGTACATGAGAATCATTTTAATTCTTTGTCAATTAATTTAGTAAAACTTCATAATACTCCCTAAATTGGTAGAGTAACCACTATAAAATCGCTATTCTCTAAAAAACGGAGACAACAAAGTTTCCAAACCTCTTTGACCTTCATCATATGTTAGTGAATGATGCAATTATGCATTAAAATAGTATTTTCATATTTTTGAATTTTTCTCAAAATCTATGTGTCACCTCCACGAAAATATTTATTTTTCGGTAAATACTCTATATACTGAAGCCTATGATCTTTAGTTTTTGTTTTAAAATTTCTAAACACATTCTACCTTTTTATTAATGTATATTAAACTCTCTTTCATGTTACATGTGCATCGCTTTAATTTTTTGTCAATTAATTTAGTAAAACTTTATAATACCTCCCTAAATTGGTGGACTAACAACTATAAAATCGTTATTTTCTAGAGAAACGGAGACAATAAAAGTTCCAAACATCTTTGACTTTCATCATGTGTTATTGAAGGATGCAACTATGCACTAAAACAGTATTTTCATATTTTTGAATTTTTCTCAAAATCTATGTGTTAACCCCTGCGAAAATATTAAATTTTTTGGTAAATGCTATATATACTGAAGCCTATGATATTTAGTGTTGTTTTAAAATTTCTAAACACATTCTACATTTGTATTAATGTATATTAAACTCTCTTTCATGGTACATGGGCATCGTTTTAATTTTTTATCAATTAATTTAGTAAAACTTCATAATACTCCCTAAATTAGTGGACTAACAACTATAAAATCGTTATTTTCTAGAGAAACAGAGACAACAAAAGTTCCAAACATCTTTAACTTTCATCATGTGTTATTGAAAGATGTAACTATGCACTAAAACAGTATTTTCATATTTTTGAATTTTTCTCAAAATCTATGTGTTAACTATGGTAGAGACCGGTTCTTGCAAGACTTCCATTGTGTATGTTGACACAGAAACACCCAACTCTATTTGCTAAGATCTTATCCGGAAACCATGTCATGACCTTGCACGGTGGGAAAACTCAAAAGCATGAAAAAAATCAGATTACAAAGTTTCTGAGCGAAGTACTCCCTTGACAAATTGGTCATTTAGAATGTGTATTTTGGTCAAAGACGTGTATGGACAACCGTTTTTACCGTGTAAAGTAATCCGGTAGAAAAGCTTACCAACTTTGTTTATGTTTTATAAAATAAAATTTGATGTATATGAATACAAATTTTAATATAAATAATATTTAGTTCTGATTTTGTAAAGCATTAGAATAAAAAATAATATCAATAGAAATTAATCCCAAAATGTTAATATATATTTAGGTTTACGAAAAATATGTTTTCTATTACAACATTTAGTTTACACCAAAATAAAAAATAGATTAGAAAAATAACTAAATACATAAAAGAAAATTTTGTCAGTAGACAAGCAGCTAGAAAGGAAGTCATAGAAATGAGACGATGAGTTACCGACAATATGTTGTTATGGTTGGAAGGCCATACTCAATCGAAACTTTACATGACTTAAAAAAAAACAATATTTCAATAATTTTCTATCATTTTAAACAAAATAAATAATGTTATCTCTTGGCGGCTCCGTATGTATTGAGACAATATTACAAACACAAAAACAAATGAATGAATAAAAGAAACCCATTGAATATTAAATCTATAATCAAATTCAATCATAGTAATTTACAACGATCTACTTTATAACCTGAAAATAAAATTACGTTAAATGATTTAAATTTCAAACTCTATAAAGTAATTCAAATTTCCAAATTTTTAAACCTCCTTTATTACCCACAAAACCTTTCAATTGTTTCTGTCAAAATAATCTAATTGTTAACTACGGATTATTCATCAAAAAGGTTCCACCAATCTCATCTTAAGAGTTCAATAAAATAACTTTTAAACTAAAATAAGAAAGAAAGTTTGGATTCAAAATTAAAGGCAAACAAAAACAGCAAATTAGTTGCCGACAAATTAACATACTTTGAAGATATTTAAAGGTGACAAAAAAGGAATATATTTAAAATCACAAATAATTAAATATTATAATTAAATAAAAATTTTACTCAATATAAAAATAAAAATAGTGGTACAAAATAGAAAACTAAAATAAAATTAAGCAACATATGAAAAACAGCATTTAATAGTTGTATCAATTTCTTAAAACCAAAGTTGAAGAAAAATAATCAATACACTTAATATCTAGCAAAATAATGCACTCCCTAAACAAAACATCAAAAATTGAAAAACTAACGACAGACCAAACATAAAATATATATATGAAATATTATAGTGAGTACTATGTGCAGAACACTATAAATGATCACATAGCAATTGAGGAAGAAGATTATATAAAACAATAATTTCATTTTAGTAAACAGAAAATATCCTAAAGTAATTAATATACCTTTAAAGGAAGAAACAACAATTAATCAGACAATCACTATTTATCCTAACAAATATGTCAAACTTTTATACAAAAGACGATGATATGGGTATATAAAAAATTAACCAATCATAAGTTAACATTTCCAAATGATAAATAAAGAATCCAAAGAAATATAACAAAAATCAATTAAATATTATGTTGGTAGAATTTAATATTTTATTTATATACTATTTTGGTTATTTGAATTTTACTTTATATTCTCATACTTTAATATTTATATTCTCATAATCATAATTTAATATTTATATTCTCACTCCTATATTTAATTTATTTTTGTTTTGCATTAATTGAAAACAAACCAACAACCATTATATACCTTTTTTATTTATATGATTTAAAGTTTCAAACCAAACTCAAACTGAAATATACCTATAACCCAAAATTTTTAATTTAAACAAAGAAAAAAAATGAACAGTGTTTAGTTTAGTTTAGTTTGGTTAACCTATCTCTTATTCTTTTTTTTTTGTCAACTACCTCCATATTTTAATTTATATACTTCTAATTCATTTTACGTTACAAATTATTAATTTTTGATTTACTAAATTCAATATTACACCATCAAACATATTACAAATGGATTCACATCTGTTCCACTAATCAGAAATTGATTTTACATTAATAACATAATCTCTTTTTGGAACACACGTTAATAACATGATCTCTAATGATATGTTAAGTGCATTACTAGAAAAAATATTTTATTCATATTCATTTATTTATGATATAATATATTTTCAATAAAGATGATCTAATCCGCATCCAAAATAACAAAAAAAAATCACGCTAATTATATACTACATTTTAAAATTAAATATAATATAAATGCAACTCGGCAAGTATATGGTGTCCTTTGTTTCATGGCTTTCTTTTTTGAACGTGCATTCAGTGAAACCTATTGACTTATATGTTGTGTGAGTTTGTTTGCATTGTCTACTCATTGTAATTGATTTAGGGATCGTAAGGAAGGAAGTTGCCATGTAGCCGACTGTTAGAAAACAACTTAAGAGCATGTGCAAAGGTATGCCTCAATTTTTTGCATGCAACATCGTCAGAGTTTATCCCATTCTGCTCCAAAATGACATATTAATTCAATCATTAGAGTTATTATGACAAAGAGTCATCAAAGCTACAAACCAACATAAAAATAAAGATTTTTAGCAAAAAAAACATAAAAATAAAGACCAAGGTCTTGAGACGAGGCCAAATTTCTAAATTTGGAGAGCCATTATTGGGTTTTTTTTTTGAAAAAAAGGATTCAAGTCATTGTGGTTTATGTGATTTAAACATCAAGTTTCGGTGATGGTTTGTTTAAAAAGTATGTCTATAGTATGGTTTGGTCTGTTTTATTTTTTTTTATTTATAATGTATTTTCATGAACTGGTTTTGAGAATATTATTATTTTAATGTTTGGATTTTTGATTTAATTTTATTTCTATTATTAAAATGTTCAGTTTGGTATTATAACTCAATGATTCTAAATTTAAACAAAGTTTAAATTGGCTGTAAATTTTAAAATTGTTTTATACAAAACCTAAATAAAAAAATGTATTTAAATCATAACTATGTTTAGTTAACTTTTACCATCTTACTTATCATTCTAAATATGATTTTCAGTAATAACATACATAAATTGTGAATTAAATCATTTTAAATTTGTTAGACAAAAGGAACTTAATAAATACAAACTAATTTAAATTTCTACCAATTTAATAGTTCAATTGTAATATATATACACAATTTATATTTAAATATAAGTGTATAGTTTTTAGCTTAACAAAAAAATTATACAAATACTATGGGCGTAGCCGGGGAAAATCCCTAGTATAATTAAAGAGAACTATATATACAATTATATATGGATAAATCCAAAAAAATAAGTGTTAATTTTTTTGTTTTTTTTTTTAAAGAAAAGCACATTATTTTTTCTTCCACGCGTATGTGCCCTCGGCGGTATACGATTTTTCATAAAATAAATTCCATCAATTTTCGCAGTCCATTCACGGTACTCACCACATCGTTTATGAGAGAGAGGCTCCTCTATACACTTGAACGTTATAAAAACTCTCGAATTTAGGCCCATGCCTCAGGAGACATGTGTACACTTTCCTTGCTTGTCCATCCTTTTCGGTGAACCAGATAAAGGCTGAACGATCACGATATGTTAAATTTGGTACGAATAGATCATTTCTTCCATCGTAGCAATGTACGTTGAGAACTTTAGGTGGAGTGAGTCCGTTATGAAACGGTTCATTTTTTTTAGGATTTGGGATGACTTTTGGAGTAAAAGCGGTAAAAAAGTTTAGTATTTTGATTTAATTTTACAAACATGAACCAATTAAATCTCTGGTTATACATGATCTAAGGGTAGAAAAATATTGATGGCCAATAAGATAAAATCCAAAATAATAATTTCACTCATCTAAAATTTTAGCATCAAAATGCATGGTTGCTCAATATGATAAAATCAACTTCACTCACCATATACTAATTATATCCGGAAAAAAAAAGATCCTGATTAAAAGTTTCAGATCTAAAAAACCGGTACTATAAATATATAATTCAACGATATTATGAACATTAGACTACTACCATAAAGTTGAGGGTAACGAGATCTTCCCCTCCTGAGAAAAATTCAACTATTGTGTTCTTTGCTATTGGCTTCAGGCCGTTCAGTAGAACCCTGATATGAGCAATCGTAAATTTCGTAATCTCCAAGGACACCGAGTTCTAGGCCGATATTGTATATCACTTTTTCATGCTAGAAGTGAAGAGGTAAACCCTGAAGTCGGATCTAGAAAGAGATTTGAGGGAAAAGAAGACAAAATGACTGATTCCCATCTCTACAAGATAACTATCCAGTGGTTGTAGTGGTATGGTCTGTTTTTGAGGACGCTTTGCATATCTTCCTCCTATTCAAATCTAAACTGAAAACAGTCTTTGCCTAAACC
The DNA here is from genome assembly GCA_016771965.1 of Brassica carinata. NCBI lineage: Eukaryota > Viridiplantae > Streptophyta > Magnoliopsida > Brassicales > Brassicaceae > Brassica > Brassica carinata. The sequence goes on along the minus strand of CM028698.1, from coordinate 64,076,327 downwards.
AAACCTAAGATCTTGCCTTTGGAAGTCCAGATTTTAGGGAGTTCCTTGATGAGTCAAGAGATTGGTTGCTCCTTAGGGTTTGTGAGCCTTTGATTAAAAGTATTGTTCTGGATGAGGAAGGAGTTGTCAAACTCCAGAGCACACACTCTCTTACATGTTGGTGGAAGCTGAGCTGACTGGAGACCTTTCCATTTTTCTGCAGCAGTGAATTTTTGTGGACTCGTGAGGAATCTTCAACGAGAGAAAATGAAGCTTTCAGGTACTGAGATAAGAAAATGAGGGTTTAAAGGGAGGATGAAAGACGTTTGATGTTTGAAGAATGCCATTTGGAGGTCGTAGAGGAGTAGCAGTTGACTCTACACTGGACAGTGAAGTTGTTAGACGTCTCGGGGGTCTTCCATGCTGCACTAGACCTTTCCGTAACCAAATTTATTAGCTACAAATATAGCAAGAGATAGCAACGGAACACATAGTTTTAATTTTTGTAGCTAAATCTGTCGCTAGCTACAATAATCCGTAGCTATATAGCTAGAGACAAATTCCGTCGGTAGTCTGTAGCTAAATAGCTACGTCTTGGCTAAAAAATAAGTTGTTGCTATAATTTTTCTATTTAGCAAGGACTAACTACAAATGTCTGTATTGCTAAATAGCAACGATATCTATTTATTGAGGATCTAAATGTATCAGAAGATAAATTATCGAATTATGGAGGACACAAAAACATAATGTATGGACACGCACCCGTGTCTTTGGTAAATTTTATAAATTATTTCTTCTTCTTTTTTTGGTTTTGGTATTTGCTATAGTGATTAACAAAAATTCTTATTTAATCCACATTGGATCAAGAACAGGGTCGGAGGGAACGCTCGTAAGCAGTTCTATTGAAACCAAGAAATATTCTCTTTTACGTAAGTAGAGTTTTTAAACATTTTGAAATTTCTTTATAGAAGTGTTACTAATTAATTGATGATACATATATGCCTAATTCCTTCTCTAGTTAAACCCATCTCACTACAATAGTGATAGGCACGGCACCCCCGGGTATCTAGATCCTGAATACCATCCATCAATCAAACCAGTACACGGAGAAGAGCGATGCGTACAGGTGTTGACGGAATTGGAATTGAGCTACTCATCTCCGGAACAGCCGCAGACCCATGTATATATGTGAGGAAGAGGAAGCATACGTAGGAGTAGAACCGAGGAACTACGTCGCTACTATTTAAACAACTCACTCATACCTTTGCCTTTACCATTATGTTTTTTGGTGTGTTTTGTCTTAATACCCTAATTAAAAGTTTCAGATCTAAAAAACTATAACTATTTAATTTAGCAGAATTATGAAAATTAGACTACAAGAAATAAATTTTTATTCATCAAATATTAAGAGAGATAACTTTACAATCCACAAAAAAAAAAATTAACAAGATTTCATATGAAATTTGATTACTAGAAACAATTTTTTTAGTGCTATCTCATACTCATTCTCTATTTTGTATGTTTATTTAGTTCAATAAATATAAAATAAAACTATCAAATTCAGTGCATGTCAAATATATACGTATATGAATCTTTATATTTATAATGCCTTTAGAGAACTTTTATGGAAGTTTTAGTCAGTTTTTGGTAGATACCATGTATTTTATGTTATTGTTAGTAACATTTTGCAAGCTTACTCTATCTGAACAAAGACTTCCAAAAATTATGATATTATCATAAACGAAGTAATATATCATATATATGTTCAAGGAATTACCATAACTTTTACATTGGCAAACCCTATATCACAAAAATTATGAAAAAATTACATATAAAGAAACAATCTTCTAATTAACATTAATATAAGGGTAAAATGACTAAATTACTTCATATTCTGTAATTTTATTTTAAATACCCTCCTAAATAATAAATTTTAACCCTAATCACTAAATCCCATCCAAATATAAAACAAGAATATATTTTTAATTAATGCTATTTGAAAAAAAATATTTTGTGTACTATTTTTTGAACAAATAAGTAATTTAGTGTTATCTAGTGTTTTCCTTCTTTTTATCTCAGTTTTCAAATGATATTTCTCTGTCTGCGTTCCATGAATTGGAAATCTGACTGAAATAAAATTCCTTTCCACAAAATAACAAATACATCAAATATAAATTCCTTTTACGTTACCGGTGGCCTTGAGTGTTAAGTATACTTGTATGATTTCACCTTTCACTTCACATTTCAGCTACTCTTTTAGATTCTCCCTTTCCGCTATTTCTTTTTTCACAAAAAAAATGATTCATCTAAGAAAAGTGCCAAAATACATTGCAACTCTCAGCTTATTACTACCAGTTCCCTTGCTCCTAATATTCTTATCAACCGTCGTTTCATCTCATTCACCAACCCTCCACAAAACGCAGCATCTTACATCCTCCGGTAACACCACCGAGCTCCTCGTCGCCACTTTAAATCAAACCATCTCCAAGGTCAATTTTTCTTCCTCAAACTTCTCCGACCTCCAAACGAGTCTCGGCTCAAACCTAACACATCGCGACCGTTGCGCGTTTGGTGACTGTCTCGAGCTACTCGATGACACCGTCTTAGATCTCACCGCCGCTATCTCGGAGCTCCAGTCTCCTTACCCGGTGTTCAACAGCGTCAGTATGTTGCTCAGCGCCGCTATGACGAATACACGAACGTGTCTTGATGGCTTTGCTTCTAGCGACGACGACGAGGACGAGAATACTTATGGCAGTAGTAAAACGTATGGGCTTACTGAGAGCATGAGGGAGAGTCTTTACAATATCTCTAGACATGTCAGGGAATCACTAGCTATGCTTGAGAATATTCCGGGGAAATTAGAGAATGATGTTGGGTTTCCGACGTGGGTCGACCGAAAACTCCTTCAGGATCCGACAGATGAGATTAAGATTGATCTGGTGGTGTCTCGAAATGGTACCGGAAACTTCACAACCATTGGAAAGGCCGTGTCGGCCGCTCCCAACTTGAGCGAGACCAGGTATGAAAACGTTACATGTTAGGTTATTATTGGTAATGTTACATGCGTATCCCTTTTGCATGTTTTACCAATTATGAAATTATATTAAATAAGCTTTTAAAAATAATTTTAGTGTTTCTTTGTTTTTTGCCAGTTTAATGATTACTTTCCTTCTTATATTTTGGGTCGATTTTATTTTGCTTCTTTATAAAAAAAAACAGATTAATTCGATTCAAAAAGAATAGTTAAGCATATTAATATCTAAAATTGTGCACATAAACACTTACGAATAAATTTAGGGAGTACCGTGGTGAAATGTTCATCAGAGCTTTTCGATGAATTACTTCTTTCTTTATAGAGATTTTTTTCTCAAAATATCTTAAACTTATGTAGTAATCGTCACGGATCTAACAACGACAAATCTTAAACTTGAAGAACCAGACAATTTTTATCATTCCTACACGTGATCAATGGCAATACCAATAAGTGTTGACAAAAAAAAAACAATTAGTGTCAAGTCATCACAAATGTCTCATCAATTGATAGTTTACATAAACAACGCCACCAAATTCTCATAAACGTAACTAAAAAAGCATAGATTTTTAATATCTCCAGATAAACTATCCCTACTTATATGATAGTTTAAGTAAAAGTGCTAAAAAAAAAACATTAATGTAAAAATTGCGCAGAGGGACAGAACTTGGGTTCACCCAAGCTGAATTATATAATTCACCTCATTTCTCTGAACCAATTAAACTGCCACGTAGGATTATTAAAAAAAATGTATTAATTTTTTTAATAAATAGAAAATAGCTTTGTAAAAAAAGAATTAACGTTGTTACGCCATCCATCGTTCTTCTTCTTCATCGCTTTACACAAAACATAGGAATATAAGAGTTTGTCGAGCTTCATTCACCAATTCTGTTCTTTCAAATCCTAATTCAATTTCACCTTCTCTAAGCTAAATCAACCACGTTCATCCATGGATTTCTGGAAAAAGTATCAAACAAGAGGAAGAAGAAGAAGAAAGACATCAAGTTAAGAAAATAAGTTTTTTTGTTCGAATTGAACGTTTTATTAAATCTACAAACTAAGTGGATCTAAGAAGAAGTGCCCAAGAAGAAGAACAAGGAGATCGAGTAGCAGAGAATAAGCTACAAAGAAGTGAGAAGAAGAACAAGAGACTTGAGCCACAAGAAACAAAAAAGTGAAGAAGAAAGGTGAGTGTGAGAACAAAAAACAGAGTAAGTGAGTAACCAAGAACAAAGAGAGTAACAGAGAACAAGCTATAAAGAAGTGAGAAAAAGAAGAGACTTGAGCCACGAGAAACAGAAAAGTGAAGAAGAAGTGTGAATGTGAGAACAAAAACAGAGAGTAAGTGAGTGAACAAGAGAAACAAAGATGATGGAGAGACTGGGCTGGCCGAGAGTATTTGAGTTGAGTGGAGAGGTCTTTGTTGTCTTTCCATAATTTTGTGAGAGGTCATCCTGATCTCTTGAAGAAGAAGCAGGCCGAGACTTGCATTGTGAGGTTTAAGAAAATAAGAATAATAGACAGAGCTATAAAGCCCACGTAGAGAAACGCTTGCAACATTTACAAATCTGAATCACGCTATGGGTATATATGTTCTGCAAGCTTTTTCAATCAATTGGTCACTAAAATATTGGTCTCAAAGAGAAGAGTAAGATTAACAGAAATCAGAGTGATATGTTAGTTTATCTCTAAGTAGATTCAATACAACGCTTGCAACGTTTGGTGATTCATGCACCACAACGTTGTGATCATATATAAACGTGATAATCAGAATATCTAAAAGAAAATCAAATATGATCATACATAGACATGATTAAAGATCTAATAACTCTAGTTATGCTTATAACTACACGATCAAGATATATATATATATATATACATAATTAAACTTGGGGATAATTATGTTAATTGAGTGATGAAGTAGCTCAAACCTGCAAGTTACGTGAAGAATTATTTGGGTGTTTCTGGGATGAAAAAAAAAAAGAAGTCGAAGAATGAAGAAGGAGAAATCAGATCAAAACTTTTAACAGAGCCGTCATACGTTAATTCTTTTTTTTCTTACATAGCTATTTTCCATGTATTAAAAAAAATTAATACATTTTTTTCTAGTAATCCTGCGTGACAGTTTAATTGGTTTAGGAAATGAGGTGAATTGTATAATTCACATTAGGGGGTGAACCCATCCAAATTATATTGAAAACACTGGTTTTACACTTTTCTTCTCTTGGTACAATTAGTTTTTAAACATTTAATTTTAATATAAAATAAAATAAAACATAAAACTAACTTAAAATGCTAATATAATAGAAATTAATTAAATCTGGGAGACTGATCACTACAAATGATCTTGGTGCATCTTACACTACTTTTTTCATTAATTATTATTCATTTTATTCTTTTAAGATGCATGCTTCCAAACTGAACACATTTGCATATTTACTTTCAATCCTACCTGAAATTCATTCATTTTATTCAGTCTTTAGATTCTTGTTTATTTCTAAATAGCCATGTGATCTTCTATTTTCAACAGAAATCCAAATTTCTCATTTTTTATTTATAAACAATAAATAGTTTTTTTTATAACGATAAACAATAAATATTCGTTTGACCCTCCAAAAAACAACAAAAATTTTGCTTTGACAAAAATTTTGGTTTAGTAATACATTTTTTGTCAACAGTTTAGTTATACATAATAATGCTTTATTTATTAATAACTTAATACTGTGAGAGTAATATTGAATTTTTTTATGATAGATTTGTGATATATATAAAGTGTGGAGTATATTTCGAAAACATTGAAATACCGAGGGAGAAAACGATGATAATGTTCCTCGGAGACGGAATCGGACAGACAGTAATAAAAGCTAACCGCAACGGCGCAGATGGATGGACAGCATTTAACTCTGCTACTGTGGGTAAGTTTTCTTAATAATTTTCTTTTTATTTTATTTAATTACAACTTATAACTTTAATTTATAAATCTATACGTTCTTTTTTGCTTATGCAGGCGTAAGAGGTAGTGGCTTCATAGCTAAGGACATATCATTCGTGAACGATGCTGGACCGACCAAGCACCAGGCTGTGGCCTTGCGTAGCGGGTCTGACCTCTCTGCTTTCTACCGATGCAGCTTTGAAAGTTACCAAGACACCATTTACGTCCACTCACACAAACAGTTCTATAGAGAATGCAATATATATGGCACGGTCGATTTCATATTTGGTGACGCAGCGGCTGTGTTCCAGAACTGTAGTCTCTATGCTCGTAGGCCGAACCCTAACCAGAGAATCACATATACTGCTCAAGGTCGAGAAGATCCTCGTCAACCCACGGGTATTTCTATAATAAACTGCAAGATCTTGGCTGCTCCCGATTTGGTCCCTGTGAAGACTGACTTCAAAGCATACTTAGGTCGTCCATGGCAATTATATTCTAGAACGGTTATTATAAAATCGTTTATTGATGATTTGGTTGATCCTGCTGGATGGTTGCAATGGAAAGACGATTTTGCTCTTGACACTTTATATTATGGAGAGTATATGAATGAAGGCCCCGGTTCGAACATGACAAACCGGGTCAAATGGCCCGGTTTTAAACGTATCGAAACCGCAGTGGAAGCAACTAAGTTCACTGTCGGTCCGTTTATTGATGGTAACAAATGGCTTAACTCTACAGGAATTCCTTTTACTCTTGATCTCTAAGCTTGATCTTATATATAGAAATCTTGCAATAATATTAAAATGTAAGCAAAATGTTTGGTAACACTTACATAGCAATTGTAATTAAGGTGATCAAATCATTTTAGACTAATGTCTTTCCTCTTTGTAATGACTAATGACTTGGTCTAGTTAAACCATACATCGATTTGATCGCAATAATCTAAAGAACTCACAAAATCACCTCGCGATCTCGTAAACACAAAAAAAAACTTACCAACAAAAAGTTGACATAATGGCTAAAATTCTTGAAGCACCTCGTAGAGGTCTAATTGATTATATGTTTAGATTTCACTGGAAAGAATATGTTCTCTTAAAATAATTAATTTAAAATGATATGGATCTCGTTCGAGGTAGAAATATGTATAAGCTTTGGGATTCAGAACTTTTTAATCATTCAAAGAGATACAAGAAAACTTGAAGAAACAATTTTAGTTGTTCCGAAACGAGAAATAGAGCAAAATTATAACGGTGAACACATAGAATCAACAAGTTCATGATCTCGATGTGCGATCCCTATGTTTCGGTCTGGCACAACCAATTAATAAACTACTCTGTAAACTAAAATATATGTACAATCAACATATCAACAACTTAAACAGCGAAGTCACACAAGCCCTGTTTATATGTAGGGATCAATCACAAGTGATGAGTTGGTTGCTTAACCACAAACCGTCCTTATATTAAACTAGCTCTTCAACTTGACACATAATCTTGGTTTAAGCTACAATAAAAATGATTTTCCATCACCAAGTTACAATACTCTTGTAACGTTTTGTAGTGGTTAATCTATCTTTTTCATCCGTTGATTTAATTTATCCAAAAGAAAAGAAAAAAACAAAGTGGCCGATTGTGGAGGACAGGAGGGTGATCAAATTGGGTTTTACGTATGAGAAGGGTGCATGCATGTTAAACGAAAAAGACGTTTGAACGAATTATTCATTAAATTTTGTTACTTACCTTCTTTAACTCTTTGTTCAAAGTGGAATATTACAGCTAATACTAACTTCTTTTGAAAACAATCAGTGTTGTTTGTACTGTCCATAGCTAAGCCCTAAAAGAAAGTAACTATCATCTTTTAATTATGTTTTCCCATTCTCATCATTTCTGCTTCTATTATATCAAACAAATACATAATTAAATTTGGACTTAGTTTAATTTTATTGTTGTTTGGTAATTTTGACGTGCTATTTTTATATATTAAATAAAAAGGTTGGACTGAATCTGTAAACAACATTTTTAAGAACATAAAAACATGCGTAAAACTCAGTTTTTGGTGAGTTAATAATTAATATTTTGACTGAAGCTGGTGCCTATATATTTGGAAATTTTATACATCTATGCATTTTACGTATTTTGTGAAAATCTTGATGTATTTAATGTGTATCTTTAAAAATAATTTATTCAAATTGAAGAAAGACGTCCATACTCGTATGTTTATGTTTGAGTACATTTATCACAAGTTGAAAGAATTACCATTGTCTAGAGGAAATGAGGTTGATGAGTAAAGTAATATTATTCCTTTGTCAAAAAAGTAATATTATTCGCAGTCTCTCTGTTATTTTAATCTTCGCCTCTATATCATTAGTTACCTTTAAGGGTTTATATATAAGACTACAAGCTCTCACTACAGTCTTGAAAAAAAAAAAAGATGCATAATCCAAGTAGAAAAACGTCAAAACACATAAATCTCAACTTACTAGCATTGACCTTTCACCTAATCTTCTTAATACCCACCGTTCATTCACGATCCACCCAGCGTCTAGCCGAACCCAATAACATCACTGAGCTCATCGTCGCTACTTTAAACCAAACTATCTTAAACGTCAATGTCTCTTACACTACCTTCTACAACCTCCAAAAACGTCTTGGTCCAAACATAGCTCGCCGTTACCGCTGCGCATTCGAAGCCTGTCTCGTTCTACTCGATGACACTATCTTCGATCTTGAAACTGCAATCTCCAAGCTCCAAACTTCTTCTCTTGGGGCCCACGATGTCAATATGTTGCTCAGCGACGCCATGACGAACCAAGACACGTGTCTCGAGGGTTTCAAGACAAGTGGAATTCATGAAAAAAATAATGATAACACGTATAAATTGACTGATAGTTTGAAGGATAGCATCTTGAAGATCTCTAGCAACCTCAGTAACTCTCTGGGCATGCTTCAGAAGATTCCAGGACATGAACTCTCCCCGGAAGCATATGAGGTTGACGTTGAGTTCCCGAGTTGGGTCTTAGAGAATGACAAGAGACGCCTTCACGCTCCGGTGGAAAAAACTAAGTTTAATCTCATGGTGGCTCAAGATGGTACCGGAAACTTCACTACCATCAACGATGCGGTCTCGGCCGCTCCTACCTCGAGTGTAACAAGGTACATACATCTTACCTCAACGTAGTAAAGCACCAACGTTAACATTTGGAACAAAATTATAAAATCTATATTGGTACTATTTTATTTATTATTCTCAAGTAATACCAGTAGTAAAATTGGTGATGTCGGAACAAAGAAAAGATATGTACATGCATGTTTTGGTTTATCAATGTTGATAATGTATGATTTTTTTCTTTCCTTTTTTCAAATGTGATTTATGAAAATTTCACGATGTCATTGTTTTTTCTTCAGCTTTATGGTTCTAATTATATACACCAACATTAACATTAGGAACAAAAGTTTTAAAAATGCAAATCTACATTCGTACATATTTTATTTATTTATTATTCTCAAGTAACACCAGTTGTAAAATTGGTGATGTTAGTACAAAGAAAAGATATGCACATGCATGTTTTCGGTTTATCAATGTTGATACATATGATTTTTTTTCTTTCAAATGTTATATGTGAATTGGGCCATGTCATTGTTTTCGTTTAATTTTTTTTTGAACTTTATTCCTTTTTCATTAATTTATTGTTTTAGTATATACCCTTCAAAAAATTTTTTACAGGTTTATGATATATATAAAACGTGGGGTATACTTTGAGAACGTTGAGATACCGAAGAATAAGACAATGATAATGTTTGTGGGAGACGGTATCGGAAGAACAGTCATAAAAGCAAACCGCAGGAAGGGTAACTTGGGAACATTTCAAACTGCTACCGTAGGTTAGCCTTTGATCAAAATACTTTGGCATTTTTTTTTAAATGCTAATTGCTAAACATCTAGAAAAATAAGCTGCTTATAACGAGTAACGATTCTAGTTTTAAGGCGTCGTCCAGGTGAGCACATTCTTGATTTCTTATGGGTTTAGGCTGAGGCCGAATGATATGTCAAGCCCAAATAAAATCCAAATTTTCTTTCTTCGAAAAATAAATATAACCTAATGTTTTTTTTGCTAAAAAAATCCAACCTAATGTAATCTTCATATTATATATGGTTGTAGTATAACGAGTAACTAATAGACAATTGTTCATGCAGGCGTGAAAGGTGAAGGGTTCATAGCTAAGGATATATCATTCGTGAATTTTGCTGGACCGTCACCACAAGCCGTGGCATTGCGAAGCGGCTCTGACCACTCTGCTTTCTACCGTTGCTCGTTCGAAGGCTACCAAGACACTCTTTATGTCTATTCAGGCAAACAGTTCTACAGAGAATGTGATATATATGGTACGGTCGATTTCATATGTGGTAACGCGGCTGTTGTGTTCCAAAACTGTAGTCTTTATGCTCGTAAACCAAATCCTGGGCAGAAAATCGTATACACCGCTCAAAGTCGCACTTGTTCGAACCAGTCTACTGGTATCTCTATGATTAACTGTAGATTCTTGGCCGCTCCTGATTTGATCCCTGTAAAAGGAAGCTTCGAGGCGTACTTAGGTCGACCGTGGAAAAACTTCTCTAGGACGATCATCATGAAATCGTTTATTGACGATCTGGTTGTTCCTGCCGGATGGTTGGAGTGGAACGGAAGTTTTGCTCTTGAAACCCTACATTATGGAGAGTACATGAACGAAGGACCTGGATCAAACATTACTAACCGGGTCAAATGGCCTGGCTATAGACCCATACTAAACGAAACGGAAGCAACCCAATTCACAGTCGGTCCATTTATTGATGGTGGGAGGTGGCTTAATTCAACCGGCATCCCATTTAATACCGGTCTGTAATCACATATTTGATTGTAAACATGAGATCAAGTCACTTTAGACTTGTACCTAAAAATTAAGATGATCAACATTCTATAAATTTTTTATCACTACAGGTCTGGTGGGTGTGTAGTTATGTATCCAACTCGAAAAATGACATACCCTAGCAAGAGAGAATAAATTATCTATATACGTTTAATGGTCTATTAAATTTCACATATATCATTAAAGTAAAATCTAGTCAAACAAATTTAATTTCCAATATATGAAATTTAGTTTTGAGATAAAAGTTATAGCCTTTACCATCTGCTTTCTTGGTTGTTCATCAATAATGGATAAACTTTTACAGAGAAGCAGGAAAAGGAGAATAAGAACATGAATCCAAAGTTATTTTTGCTCTTTATAGATAACGTGTTTTGTTCTGGGGGTCATGAGGCATGTGGAATCATCACAGGAGCGCACATGATAAGTACGACATTCCCATCATCTCCATTATTATTATTCAATGCTACTCTTCATACCTATATAGATATAGCTTATACATGTACATATAGATATATAGGGTATCAATCTTGCTAAAATATGTAACCAACATTATCCATATGTGGTTTATTACTCGAAGACTAGAGGGGAGTTAGTGCTCGATTAATATCCAGTTAGAATATGTGCCATGAGTTGCCCGTGATTGTTTCTTTTCTCAACAGTCTCGTCCGCAAATACCATGTTGCATGCGTTTGACACCAATTACAGATAATTATATTATGATGTGATAGCATTTTGTTGATTTGTTTTTTTTTTTTTGATTAAACACAGTTTCACGAACTTCGGGCCAAGAGAGAATATTCAGCCGGCTGCGGCCGAATGTTAAATCCGCAGTGGCCGGGAATCGAACCCAGGTGGCGGTGCTCACAATTTGTTTATTTTTATTTCAGCTTATTGTTATCTTTGTTTATGCTAAACAAAAGTATTAATTTCAAAATAATTATATGCATATATTTAATGCTTTAATTAGTTGTAAATTTTTATTGAAATTTTGAAAGTATGTGGTTTTGCCTTGTTACATCATTATCACACACTCCTTCTATTTTTATTTATAATTTTGTTGGTTAAATACTACCGAAGACACTTTGATTTATATATTTTCTATAAAAATATTAAAATATTATTTTGTCTTTAACCTAAAGTTTCTATCATATTTTAGGAAAAGTAAAAGGAGTGGAGGGAAATCCATTAGATTAGATAGGAAGAAATGGAACTTATTTAATAAAAAATCACTAATGATAAATCATGTTTCAAATTCTATTTATAATTTTTAATTAAATCTTATTTGCTTAGTTAACTTTTGCATTTAAAAAACTAATATTATAAAACAAAAAAAACTTCTAAAATGACTTATATATTAAAACAGTGGAATGTTACTAATGTCGATTATCATTCACAACACATAATTTAACAATCCGTGTATCACACATGCATATAGGATTAGAGACTGTTAACATGAAACGCAAAAAAAAAAAAAAAAATTGTCTGTTTATGGCCTCAGGTCTTCATAAAAAAAAACTGAACACAAAACTACAAAAATCTGGACTTGAAAATCAAACACAAATGTGTAAAAGTACTACTAATCTATGAACCAATCACTTAAGAATATGTTCAACTGAAAAAGAAAAGATGCTGCATTAGATTGATTTGATCAGTTTTGTCTTTCATCACATTTGTTTTACAATCAAGTAAAAACGACAAATGTTTGAGACGCAACAAAATCTAAAACAGTTTTAACTTTGTGATCCTTGTAAGATCTAAAAATAATAGTTTTGAAATTAGTGAAAATATATAGGATTGTCTCGATAAAGTAAAGTAAAGCACACTGTTCATCTGCAATGTAATTTGGGCCCTCGACGTTTATTTTAATTTTCCGTAAATTAAGTGATTGGCTTGTTGATAAGTTATGACAATCATTACTCCATCGCATTTGCTTGTACATTATTATTCAAACAATTGTTACCTTTTTAGCATAAAACATAACAATATGCAATAGCCACTCCCATATGTTACGGACTCGTCTTAAAAGAGAAAACCACTAATAATGTCTAATAATTGTTTATAATGGCCAGAGCTTATTGTTCATCATAGATTCGTATGAAAAAGCTAGTCACATGCACACATGTATGTGGAACGATTACAAAGTCACGTTGAAAATCCATCATCATTATCGAACAATCTACTAAAAGTATGTTCACGAGATTGTCTAGGCAACGGTTAACTGTTTAAAGCTAAGTTAAAAAAAAACGGTTAACTGTTTAAGAGTAGACAACGGTTTGATGTAAAATTGATTGTTATAAGAGAAAGTAGAAATAGACGAAAGTAATTGGCACATCGATGTTACTTGGCTGACAGCATCTCCGAAAATGAATTATATTTAAAGTTTCCAAAACTCTATATTTGAAGTTTAAAAGTGTTTTTTTTTTCAAAAAGCAAAACTTCAAACTCAACTTCAAAACTATTTATATTTTATAATATGGACCTTATATTTATCATAATAATTTGATTTCATATTTGTAAATAATTAGCACATATATAAACATATTACAACAATATTAATTAATAAAATATTCTTAAAAATTTTAAATTTAAATAACTTAATTAATATTAAACTTCAAACAAATACCATGTTATTCCATAAAATGATTTTTGTAATGCATATATGATCTATTAGTGCATTTCGAAGCAAAAATGGCTCTCTTCATTTTTACTTTGTAGATTACGAGCTAAAAGTTATTGAAATCGGGTGATATTGATACTTGTAAATACATAAGATCGAAACAAGAAAGTAAAAGAGAAACATAAAATATTGCTAAGAGACTAATTTATTTTCGATGATATTAATACTCGTGAATATATTTGATATGAACAATAAAGAATTGTACGAAAAAGACATCAAAGACAACAACAACAACCATCTTAAGTTATACAAAAAATTTGGACAATATTTGAAAATTTTGAAGGTTCCGGATCAAACTTACCTCACTATTAGTGTTGTTGTAATATTTAAATTTGTGTAATAGCTATTTCTTCATGTAATTTTTAAAAAAATTGTTAAGTTTCTTTTGTATATTATTGTTATCTATATCTAGTTTAAAATATTTTAAATCTTATTTTAAAGTTTTATTTAATTTTATGTGTAAAATTTAAAATCTGTAAACAAAAAATAAAATATATTGAGATATAATTGTTTTAAGGATTAAAAAATAAACAAGAAAATATTTATGAATCATAAAGGTGATGTGTGACTGTAGAGACCAAAATGCAAATAAAAATATGAAACTTCAAATTTGAAGTTTTGAGTAGCGAAACTTCACATATGGAGTTTCACTTTTCAAAACTTCAAATTTGAAGTTTTGAAGTTCCTTTTTGAAGAGTAAAAAACTCGATATTTAAAGTTATAGAGTGTCTTTTGAAGATGCTCTTATCCTTTATTAGTGACAGATAAATCCAGCTTATTAGCGTTTGAAGATGAAGTTTACTACTCTTTTTTGGTTTCATAATTAGTGTCACTTTAGTTTTTTTATTTTGTTTGAAAAAATGTCATTCTACAATCTCAATATAAGTTTGTACATTAAATCTACTTTTTACCCTTTTGAATAACCAATATTTTTTAAAAAATTATTCTTATTTAATTAATCATACATTAAATAGAAATATACTAGTCAATTGTACAAATTTCTTAATTTCAGTGAAAATTGTCAAAGCAACATTCATTTAGAAACAGAAGGAGTATAAAAAGTGATTGTTTGTGTCATGTATAGGATTACAATTTTTAAATCACTATAATCTTTGGTAAACCTTTGAACACCTAAAAATATTTACTTATGAAAGGTGGTTCTTGCTAATTAACGGGAAATTTCACGTGACCAAATCCAAGCGATTGTTTATCAAATTACATGAACACAATAGACTTATTCTTGGGTTGATCCCCTAGGGTGAACCTAAAAGTTTACCAACCAATAAGATTATATTATATCATATTCGATATCTTTTAAAAAAAGAAACAAAATATTGTCAAATTATATTATGTTTTTAAAATTAAAAGGTAAAAGAAATAAAAAAAATAGTAGTAAATTCAAAAAAAAAAAAAAATTCTTAACATCATCAGCAAAACACTAAACCCTAAATCCTAATCTCTAAACCCTAAATCATAATCCCTAAACCCTAAACCCTTGGGTAAACCCTAAACCCTTGGATAAATCCTAAACTCTAAATCAAAATAACTAAACACTAAAACACTCAAAGATTTAGTGTTAGGATTTAGGGTTTAGGGTTTTAGTGTTTTTTATTTAGAGTTTAGGATTTTTCCAAGGGTTTAGGATTTACCCAAGGGTTTAGGGTTTACCCAAAAGTTTAGGGTTTAGGATTTAGGGTTTAGGAATTAGGATTTAGGGTTTAGTGTTTTGCTAACGACGCTAAAATTATTTTTTTAATTCCTTTTTCTGTAACTTCTATATTTTTTTTACCTTTTTATATTAAAAAACATAATATAACTTGATAATATTTTGTTTCCTTTTTTAGAAGATATCGAATTTGAAATGATGAAATACTATTGGTTGGTGAATCTAGAAGGTTGAACCCAAGAATAACTCAACATAATATATTATGTTTGGAAACCATAATGTTAATTAACTCTCGGGTCTACAATAACTAAACTAATCTACATAGCCTAATTGAAATCTGTAACTATCTATAGTAACAAGTTATACGAGATTCAAAGCATATTAATAATAGTATAATTATTTATTTGGTAATTTGATAACTATATTTATTTATGTAATAAAAACGTTATAGAACGGTGATATTTCAGCAAATAATGATGCACCCATTTTGTTAAACATATCCCAAACCACAAAGTCCAAAAGTTATATTGCGAGTAGCCACACTTTAGAAATTTGTCCCCTGAAATCTATCTAGTAAAACAATTTAAACTGTTTCATATAATAACTTAAACTAACAATTAAATCAGCCACAGAAGAAAAAGTAGTAAATTAAACTGAACAATAATTAAACTATTTCCATTATATTGTTGTTCAAATGGTTATGCGCTCATTATATTGGTCAAAGTCTTCTGATATCGATTTCCATTTAGACTCATCAGTCTGAAACTATGATTGAACTACTGTAAATAAATTTGAATGATAAAATCTCGAATATTAATAAAAAGAATGATATTTTGGAATAAATAAAAGTTAGATCGGTTTGTCTTTTACAAAATTCACAAGCACCGAATCTTATCTAAATATCAGATACGTAATCAAGTACATGCAAGAATAGAATCAGACACACAAGTAAAATGAATCTTTAGTCATAACTTAGATTTGCGAATGGGCTTCCCCATCTCCCACCGAGTCCAAACAAGCAGCAGGAGTACGGACAATGAGTTATAAATATTATTGAATATTATCCATAAAACCCCTCTGTTTTTCATTTATTATGATTTTGGCCCAAAACTATCCAACTAGTCATTTTTCTCTTTTTCTGACAAAGCAAATTTTTATTTACCATATATGTTGATAAAAAAAGAGCAGTCACGAACTTTTTTTTACCATGCCACAGAGACAGTGAGAGAAGAGAGGAGAGAGACACACAAAACTTTCTCCCCCTATAAAAGAACAGAGCTACTTCCTCTGTTTCCCACAAAGCAGCTTCTGCTACCTGTCTAGCTCATTGGTAAACAGAAGCTCTGCTCTCTCAGAGAAAAATGGCTCTCCTTTTCTTTTCTTCTTCCTCCTTTGACTTCAGAGTCTTCATTGTCCTCTCTTTCTTCATCGTTCTCTGCAATGGCTCCTCCTACTCTTCTTCTTCTCCTTCCTCTTCTCTTTTCAACACTCACCACCATCGTCACCACATCGCCAAGCACAACTACAAAGACGCTCTCACCAAATCCATCCTCTTCTTCGAAGGCCAAAGGTCTGGGAAGCTTCCTCATAACCAGAGAATGACTTGGAGAAGAGACTCTGGTCTCTCCGATGGCTCTGCTCTTCATGTAAACTTTCCTCACTCTCTTTTCAATTTTACAAGTTTTTTTGTTCTGTTTAATGGAAACTACGAACTGGGTTTGCTTATTTACTGAGAGTTTTCATCAATGTGGGTTAAACTATGTACCAATATCATCAAAAGATTCAACTTTTATTCATGGGTTTACTTTTGACAGAAACAGAGTATGAAGTTTGTGTTTTGGACAGAAACAGAGTAAAAGTCAGTTTTTTTTCTTCAAAAACAGAGTATGAAGTTAGTTTTTTTGGATAGAAAAAGAGTAAAAGTTGATCTTTTTACAAAAACATAGTAAAAGTAAAAGTTGATCTTTTTACAAAAACATAGTCAAGTAAAAGTTTTTGTTTTTTACAAAAACAGAGTATTAAGTTAATTTTCTACAAAAACAGAGTATAAAGTTAGTTTTTTTGACAATAACAGAGTACAAAGTTAGTTTTTTTTTAATCTTTGTTTGATTGTTAGGTGGACTTGGTTGGAGGATACTATGATGCAGGAGACAACATCAAGTTCGGTTTCCCAATGGCGTTCACAACAACAATGCTCTCATGGAGTGTAATTGAGTTCGGTGGTCTCATGAAATCTGAACTACCAAACGCTAAAGCAGCCATTCGCTGGGCAACAGACTATCTCCTCAAAGCCACTGCACGTCCTGACACCATTTACGTCCAAGTTGGTGATGCGAACAAAGACCATTCTTGTTGGGAAAGACCAGAAGACATGGACACACAGAGAAGTGTGTTTAAAGTAGACAAGAACACTCCTGGTTCTGATGTCGCTGCCGAAACAGCCGCCGCTCTCGCCGCAGCTGCTATCGTTTTCAAGAAGTCTGATCCTTCTTACTCCAAGACTCTCCTTAAACGAGCCGTTAGAGTAAGTAAAAAAAAAACTTGTGAAAACCAAACTTTTTCAGACAAAAGTTGTTTAACAAGAAACTTGATTGATCTTGTTGTTAGGTTTTTGCATTTGCTGACAAATACAGAGGAACCTATAGTGCAGGATTGAAACCAGAAGTTTGTCCATTTTATTGCTCTTACTCTGGTTATCAGGTAAATGGGATTCTCCACACACAACAAATAAATTAAATTGTAAAAAATAAAATAATGATTTTGAGGAAAAATAAAGAAATTAAAGAATGTTTTTTTTTTTTACCAAAGGCTGATTCAAGAATGCTTTTTTGGTTCTTGATTTGCAGGATGAGTTGTTGTGGGGAGCTGCTTGGTTACAAAAAGCTACAAAGAATTTAAAATATTTGAACTACATAAAGATGAATGGACAAGTCCTTGGAGCTGCTGAGTATGACAACACTTTTGGTTGGGACAACAAGCATGCTGGAGCCAGAATCCTTCTTACAAAGGTAGAAATTCTCTTTACAAAATAATTATGTTTCTAGATAAAAAAAAAACTATAACTAAGTTTGATTTGTTGTTGTGAAGGCGTTTCTGGTTCAGAAAATGAAGACACTGAGTGAATACAAAGGTCATGCTGATAATTTCATCTGCTCTGTTATTCCTGGTGCTCCTTTCTCTTCTTCTCAGTACACACCAGGTACCAACATTTTTACCCCTTCATCTTCCTTTAATTTACATATTTAATCTCCCACTAAACAAAGTTATTATCCCTTATTTTATGGTAATTATTTTGTGATGTTATACTTTCTGGAAAACCATATGATTTTTTATTTACTTTATGCTGATTTCTTTTCCATTTTAGGGTGATATTCTTTTGATAAATATGTTATTTATTGGTGCAATGCTATATGCTTGAATAAATACTAAACATTTTTATACATATATTATGCAGGTGGATTATTATTTAAAATGTCAGATGCTAACATGCAATACGTGACGTCTACATCGTTCTTGCTCTTAACCTACGCCAAATACTTAACCTCCGCAAGAACCGTCGTCCACTGCGGTGGCTCAGTCTACACTCCCGGCCGCCTCCGCTCAATCGCCAAAAAGCAGGTGGATTATCTACTTGGAGACAACCCATTGAGGATGTCTTACATGGTTGGTTACGGTCCGAAATTCCCACGGAGAATCCACCACCGTGGCTCCTCCTTACCTTGCGCTGCAAGCCACCCGGCCAAGATTCAGTGTCACGAAGGCTTCTCCATCTTGAACTCTCAATCTCCAAACCCTAATATCCTCGTCGGTGCAGTGGTTGGTGGTCCTGACCAGCACGATCGCTTCCCAGACGAACGGACTGACTACGAGCAGTCTGAGCCAGCTACTTACATCAATGCACCACTCGTTGGAGCTCTTGCCTACTTCGCTCATTCCTATGGTCAACTCTAGTTGTAACCTTTGGCTTCAATCTAGTAATGAGTGTTTAGTTAAGGTAAAAAATAAACGTCAAGGAAGTTATCTATGTTTTTTTATGTTTGGATCACAAGAGGACATTGGTCCAAGGGATGGCTTTATTCGGTTCGTTATATTACGCCAAGTGTAATCTTATCGTGGTTATTAATGTTATCGTCTTTTAAATTATTCTATGCATGTTTTTTCTATGTTTGTGTGATAATTTTACTATATCCAGCTGTTTTGAGCCATAACATGGCGATTGTGATTTCTTGATTGGCTCCCAACTCCTTGGAGTGCTGGAAAATATAGAGAAATTATAAAACAAATATACCACAATTTTGGAACGTAATATTAGTAGAATTAGCGTGAAGTTATATACAGTTAAATGATTGCATCAGTGGAATATGTAGTCTTTTGTGTGTTTATGTGTGAATAATGTCTTAAAGCAGACCGAAAACGTAGGAGAACTTACATAAAGACGAGCGAAATTATGCTTTAGCGTAGAGGGGACATTATAAAGATTTAACAAGAATCTAATTTAACAGCTCAAGTGGAATTTCGAGTTCCGGGATTCATTGGTTTTATTAAACAATCTTACATAGATTTTTTTTTTTTTGCTAAAAATTACAATCTCACGTAGTTGAGAGACCAATATCCTAAAAATAAAAGTTTTAACGATAATACTTTTTAGACTAGTGATCGGACAAATATTTTAGTTTTCACATTCATCATAAGTTGAAAGATTGATGTAATAGATTTAAAAAAAAATGATTTTTTTTTAATTTTAACAATGGATTTACGTCAGTAATTATTTAAGTAAAACATAATTAAATGATAATTTTAATATGAAAATGAAAAATATATTTATATTAAAATAAAAAGTTGAAAAACCAAGAATTGGAATAGTAAAATAAATTTTCAAACCCCTGAATAGTACTTTTATTGAAAATGTAAGCAAGTATTTTTGTTTTTAAAAATATTAAACGAGAAAAAAGAATGATGATTGATGTTTATTGCATTGGGAGAACAATTTTCCACGGCACGAGAAGCGAGTAATTGACCAGAGAGAGAAGTGTACTTTCTCATTGGTCAATTAAAGCTGCTTTTGTCATCTCTTCTCTTCTGTCAGGTTTTCTCTAGAGTATCTATAGTACTCACGCATCAGTTGTGTATCTCGATATTTATCAATAAATGTGACAGTTTAATTTAAAATATATTGAGGAACCCATACTGTTCTGTTTGTTTTTAAATTTTAATATCCAGTCAAATCTTTAGCAGCACATTTTTATATGCACCAAATCCTCTTTGGCTTATGAGAATGTTGTAATTTAAAGATTTTTTGTTTTTGTTAGTTCATCAATTTCATAATAAGTTTTGATTTTAGAGTTTTGGTTTCCGCTAGAAACTACTGTAATATTTTTTATAGGAAAGTTATCAAATAAGTTTGTATTGATAAACAGGTCAATCTCTCTTAGAAAAATATGGATCATCAATAATATTTAAACTCATTTCATTTTAGAATATAGGTGAATTATAGACTAATGTAAACTTCTGTATTTATAGAAACAATGTATTTCTTTATTATAAAAAATACATTGGAGTGAAAACCAGTTTTGTTTCTAGAGAGACAAAATCGATCATCTAGAACGTCAGTGTTTGAAATCGATCTGGTTTATTCTATTTTGAGACGACATAGATGTGAAATGAAAATATTCTCGAGGAGACTTTTTATTGTAAGCTACAAACTTCACGTGACTAAGACTTTTTATTGTAAGCTACAAACTTCACGTGACTTTCAACATGTCAGTAACACATGACCAAACACAACACACAAAAGTACCATGAAACACAACACAAACAAGTTCGTAATAACTCCTTCCCAACAAAGTCATCATCCTTTCTTACAAACACAACATTTATTCATCTTTTTATTCTTCTTTTTTACACCAACTAACTACTTCTTCTTCCAACGCAGAGCTGGATCAATCATTCATCGTCGCTTAAAGGAACAGTTTTCACCTGAAAAAAAAACAAAACAACAAATCGTAAGTCTGTAACGAGCTAAGATCAATGAGAGCTTATTATACTGAAGAAGAATGAATCAAAGAGTGTGAAAATGTGACCAAGTCGCGGAACTTGAGAATGTAGAACATCTCAAGGTATCTTCTAGTCTCACGACGCTCCAGCTTCGATACGTATTTCCAGAAACCATACACACCAGCTAGTGTCATTAGCCTCTCAGAGTATATCTTCCATGTGTACCTACACCCATACCATATTGACTTTAAAATCTTTTGGATCAACATACAATAATCCCAAACGTTATTACATGATGTGGTTTATTAAATTATACTCCCTCCGTCTTTTAATATAAGTCGTTTTAGAGAAATTTTTATGTTTCAAATTATATGACGTTTTCGGACGGGTGGGATCATGATCCTCTGTATCAGTATGGAATCCCTGGTTTCCAACCACTCGCCCGAAACCAGCAAATAAAAATCAACATAATCAGTACCCTGACCTCACAGTGGACTCCCTCATTGATCCTATTTCGCACATTGGAACATGCAGGCAATTCGGGCTTTAGTGGACCCACATGATGTGAAAATTATAGAAAGTATACCTCTGAGTAGAGTTCAGAGGGTTGATAGAGATGGTTGGCATTTCACAAACAATGGGAAATATACGGTCAAATCAGGATATCAGGTAGAGCGGGTTTATCCAGATAGAGAACGATCCCCAGTGATGTTTGGACCTTCAGTTGATGCCTTAAAGGCTTTCTGCTGGAAAGTACACTGTCCACCAAAGATCAAACATTTTCTATGGCAACTGGTAACAGGATGTGTAGCAGTCAAGAAGAATTTGAAAGTACGAGGGATAACTGGTGATATATGTTGTGCAAGATGCAGAGCTGATGAGGAATCAATTAACCATGTGTTTTTTGAATGTTCTCCAGCACTCTAGGTTTGGACGCTTTCAAAGATACCGTCAAACCCAACTATCTTCCCAACAAGATTTCTTTTTACAAATATGGATCATCTTTTCTGGAGAGTTTCTCCGCAATTAGAAGATCACCAGTTTGCATGGATTATATGGTATATCTGGAAAAAAAGAAATAACAAAGTTTTTAGTAACCTTGATATGGATCTCAGAGATACGTTTAAAGTAGCAGAAACAGAATCCACACTATGGTCTGAAGCGCAGATAGCAAAAGAACAGAGGACCGGGGCACATGCAGAGGTTCCGGCATTACCGGTAATCCAAGGTCGATGGTGTTTCATAGATGGTTCATGGAAAGAGAATGATGGTTTCTCCGGACAGGGATGGTTCAGTACTTTAGAAGGTTTTAATGGGATGATGGGGGCAAGGAATGTTCGGGCTAGTCTATCTCCTCTCCATGCGGAAATGGAAGCATTACTTTGGAAAATAGAATGTATGAGGAACTTACGTCAATTTCAGGTTACGTTTGCAACGGATTGTTCTCAATTGGTGAATATGATTTCGGAACCTGAAGAATGACCAGCCTTTGCAAGTTATTTAGAAGATATTAAAGTCCTGAAGGAAATATTTTTTCGATCAGAGATTATCCATGTGTCAAGAACGCAAAATACAAAGGCGGATAGTCTAGTGCTAGAAAACAGCCGTCTTTCGTCGTTCACATGGATCAATATCTTCCAGTTTGGTTTACAGAGTCTGTTTATGCTGATGACAAAAAAAAAATGACGTTTTCGGTTTTCTATGTAAAATTTATTAACATTTATGACCAATAATAAGATACCTTCTATTTTATTATTAGTTGATTTGTGGTTAGGTAAATAATTAATAATGTTTTTGTTTAGAAAATATAAAAAAAAATTAATAATTTTTTAATCTATGTGCACAATTATAAAACAACTTATATTAAAAAACCGAGGGAGTACTAATCTAAATAAATCAGATTAGTTAATTAGACTAAATAAAAAGCTAAAAATGATTGCTTTATACTTTTTAAAATTAATTTCATTTCTAAATAAAATAATTTTTTTAAGTTATTATTTTTGCTCGTAGTGCAGGAAAACCTCTAGTATTTTTAATATAAATAGGGAAAATTATATTCATAATGAAAATAAAAGGTTGAAAAAATAAATAATTGAAATAGTAAAAATAACTTTTGTATTAAAAATAATCCTAAACGTTTTTTTACCTTTCATATATCCTTTGCAGTCCACAATCTGATACTTTGTTCCAATGGTTAGGATCCTCCTTACAACGTTGAAAGAACTCAGCCATAATGTTACCAGCTTGCTCAGGATGGTACGGATCAATATGGAAACCAGACACCCCGTGCTCTATAATCTCAGCAGGCCCGCCGTGCAAAGTGGCGAAAGTAGGAAGCCCACAAGTCATTGCTTCCACCACCGTAAGCCCAAAGGCCTCGTAGAACGCAGGCTGAGCGAAAGCACCTTTTGTATCCGCAATGTAACGGTAAAGCTCGCCGTTTCGAGCTCGGTTAGTCTGAGCCGTTATCCAACGGAACTGTCCTTCAAGCTTGTAGTTCTTTATAAGGTTATGCATCTTCTCAATCTCTGAGATCTCTTCTCTGTCTTTGGACTTGTTCACGTCAATGTTACCAGCTATTACGACTAGGTTCACCAGCTCCCTCAGCTTTGTGTTCTTACCGTACATCTCAACTAAACCCGAGATGTTTTTCACTTTGTCTAGCCTCGCCATAGAGAAGAGTATTGGCTTCGACCTATCGCTCAATGTACCACTGCAATAACACAAACATGAGATTATTCTTTCAAAAAAATAATGTCAATAATACTTTTTTTTTTGTAATTTTTTTTTTTCAATATTACTTACACATGCTCATCAGTTTGCTCAGGGCTATAGAGCATTTCTTCAATGGAATCATGTAAAGCTGTGAGTCTCTTTTCACTTTCGGTAAAAGGGAAGTAAATGGTCATGTCTGCTCCAGGTGAGACTATGTTGAACTTTGGATCAAACACATCGATGCCGTGAACTACTCTGTATAGCCCCGGGAGCGTAAAAGCTCCATGGCTTTCGTATTGACCGACCGTGTTCTTCCTGAACAAAACACCAATTAAATGAGAACTAGCACATAAGGAGAAAAAAAAAGCAGTAACAGTTCTAGATATTAAGTAGTGATCACTTACGTTCCCGCGATCTCTTGGTAAGTGCTTGTGATGATGAAGTCTGCGTTGTTCATAGCGATTAGATCAGCAGTGAACTGGCAAGAGAAGTGGTACTTGTTGTCGAAGTCTTTCCAGTAAATGTCTGAGTCTGGATACTTTGTTTTCTCCAGAGCATGTGCAATAGTGCACTGTTGATGTCAAACAAACAATATCAAGAGTCCAGATCTGTGATGCTTCTTCTAGGTTAAAAAAATAAAAAAACTTACTTGTGTAACACCCATTTTATGTGCCATTAACGATGCAACAAGGTTTCCATCGCTGTAGTTACCGATGATAAAGTCAGGAACTCCTTGTAGTTCGCCGACGATCTCGCTTGCAGCATCCTGATCTCTTAAAGAGATGTGTATCAATGGAACTCTTACATAAGAAAATGTAAAGTAAAATAAAAACCTCAAGAAAGCGAACCTGAGCATAGTTTTCTAGGTAAGGCCACACGTCGAATCTTGAAATCCATTTGCGAAGGATCCCTTTATCAGATCTAAAAGGAACTCGGAGGATGTGTGTATGCTCAGTTCCGCTTACTCTCTCTAACCTCTGGTTGCATGTAGTTCCTTTCGCGTCTGGTATTAGTCTTGTTACCTTGGGAAGCAAGGAAGAAAGTTGTAGTCTATCTTGAGAGAGATAAGTTATTATCAACAATCAAAGCTTACAATGAGAATCCTAGGTGTTATGTCCAGTCCTTGTCTCTTTATCCTCAGCAGCATTTCGGTCTCAAGGGCACGAACTTGGTCAAGAATGTAAACAACCTGAAAACATCAAAGTATCTTTAAAACTAATCGAAATTCGAAAAAGATGACAAGGGTTTTAGGGAGATAGATACTTGTCCACCAGTGTCAGGCAAGCCTAGGACATTTGCTTGTCCGAAAAATCCATGTGGAGATAAGATGACAACGTTGAAAACCATTGGTACCATCCCAAGAAACTTCTCCAAGGAGGAAGGATCAGGAGCTTGAAGAATATCAGAGAGGAGATACATCATTTGGAGCACTCGTCCCGCGGTATCTCCCCATCCTTTCTCAAACCCCATTCCTTGAATCGAATACTCGAATTCAGAGAATGGAGTTTCTTCTGGGAGCTTAGAGATGTGATCTTCTGCTTTACTAAGTTGGCTTTGAAGCCTAGATATGCTTTGGATCCGATCATTCAACATCAACGGCTACATACACAGAGATAAACATCATACAATCTCATTCATAACCAATGTTCAAGAAATAGCTACGCGGGTAACTAGGCCCTGACTAGTAATGAATTATTGATTTATTTTATATATAAAAAAATATAATATAAGATACTTTAGTTTTTTTTTTGGGTTTAATTATAAAATTATTTCAATGGATTATCAAAAATATATATAAAAAACAAAAGAGATAAATTTGTGGATTTTGAATTAACATTATTACTTTATTTAACCGATTTAGAATGGTTTAAACTGATTTACAACTGGAAACCAAACCATGCTCATAGCAAACAGACAAGGAACAAGAAAGCTTTATAGGAGCTAACTTACATGACCTTTGTACTTATGAACCCTTAGGAAGTCAAGCAGAGGCTCCAAACAATCTTTATTACGGAACATAACAGAAGACAAGTGACGGTTCAGAAACTGAACTCCATTCCCAATGGAAGACGACCTCGAAGGACGTGGCACGTTTGCGTTAAAGGGCTCGAAATCAAGCTCAAGGCGAAAAGGGTCGCTGCTGCTAGCTCCATCAACGAGCTCTTCTTTGAAACAAAGATACTCGGAGACAGTTAACTGTTCAACGCTTAGCTCGTAGACATTGACACGAACGTATTCCCAAACACCTTGTCTTGGTCTAACGGCTAAGGCAACGAACGGTGGTATCACTATGGCTTCCTATAATAAATACACAAAACTATTACAAACTCAGATAAAAGGTGGAAACTTTTGAATCTCTCTCACCATTGCGGATTTGAGGATTTCGCCGAAAGGACCATCGGAGAGACTCTTCTTCCTTGCATCGTCGTCTCCGATGATGGATTCGAGTTCGTCGATTAAGTTGTGTGGTTTAAGAATCCCTTTTCCCTGATCAACATACCTTTCACACCAAACAAACAATTCAATTCTCAGGTAAAAGAATAAATTTTTCCAGGAAAAACAAAAACAAAAAAACAGATTTTCCCGGAAAAAAAAAAGGAAAAACTTTCCCGGAAAGGATCAGGCTTTACCTGGAGAGAAGAGCGACGAGTTCGTTGCGGTGAGCGGAGAGCGTGTCCTGCACGCGCTCTCTCATGCTTAGGATCCTAGTGAGTCTAGGGTTTGACATGATGATTGCTTCCGGCTTTGAATGATCGAATCAGCAACGAAGGCTATTACAAAAGGAAAGAGCTTTGAATGATTATTCTAGAGAGAGAGAAGAGGAAGAAGACGTGTTTGATCTGCTCTGTTTCTGATCGAAGTGACGTGTTTGTGTAAGGGAGAAAGCATGTGATTGTGTGATAATGTAATGCTGTATAACTTTTAAGTACGTGTATATATACTTTTACAATTTTTTAGGAATAGTAAACCAGTGGTGGAGGCTCCGGCTTGCGAGTGTTGTTGCTCTGTTTTGAAAGCGGTTTTATCGAGTAGTAGAAATTACAGAGGAGGAAGACAAGTGGTGTTCTGTTTTCGCGCCACGTTGTTTCTAGAAATGTTTTGTTTTTTCCTGCTTTCTTTGAAAACTAAGAGCATGATTATCCGGGGTTGTTAGTGGGTTTCTTAGTGCGTGGGCCATAGCTCTTAGGATCGGTTCTGCTACTTAATTAGAGCCGTCTTGGTAGGTTTCTTCTATTTGATGTGGTACGCTGTGCGGTGGCAGCCGTGATTGATTTGCTTTTTAATTTTTTTTTTTTTTTTTTTTAAACTAAGAAACCCACTTAGGGATAATCATGGCCTAATATCAGTGACCACCGATCAAATTATTACTTCCCAGCGGTTTATACATTTTGGGCTTAACTGATCCTTGCTGGGCCTATGTAATATGGGAAATGCGTATATAATTGTATAAACCCGCTTAGAAGTTTTTTTTTTCTCACCGGTTTATGCTGTATGAAATTGAAAGTGATGACCAGGAAGATGTAACTTAGTTTAGTTTCGCGTAGCAGAAAGATTGAATTTAAAACGTGTTTGCATTCCACGCCCGTCTGCTACCACCCGACCATAAGATCGCGTGGGAAGTTTTCTTTTGTTTTGGACAAATAGTAGGAAGTTGTTAAGAATTGTTTTTTTTATGTATCCTATCGGCGTATGATTTATCATGACTTGTCATCTATTTTATTGTCCTTCAGAATATATCTATAAACCGTTCTGTGAAATACATCCCATCTTTCTCTTATGTGCAAGTATAAGGTTTTACAAGAGTATCTACATATTACATTTGTATGTTCATCTCACTCTCTGGTCTCTATGTACAATGACTTCAGATTTATTGGACACAAAAACATCTAAAAGAATTTGACTCTTTTTAAGTTTTTTTCTTTGCAAAACAAAATGATATGTTTCAAGAATATTATAAGAGCTCTCTCTACCTCTACTTCGAGCGACCAGACCCTTGCTTATCTTTTCCAGAGAACATGACAAAACTTCATGGCCAAGAACATGAGTCCTT
This sequence comes from Brassica carinata, assembly GCA_016771965.1. NCBI lineage: Eukaryota > Viridiplantae > Streptophyta > Magnoliopsida > Brassicales > Brassicaceae > Brassica > Brassica carinata. Next base: position 64,048,369 of record CM028698.1, on the reverse strand, counting down.
TGGCTTTTAACACTCAAGAACTTGAGCATTATCTGCTGATCTTGGCCAGCTGCAGCCACTGGACCACCCCAACACACCCGAGATTAGATCCACCTTTGCGCAAACGCTAACCTGAGAGGTATAGATACATAGTGACACTGGTTAGGTTTACTGATCCAAACTAAAGAGTTTTAGAGCATTAGGACATGTATATATTACCAAACTTTCACTGTTTGCTTCTAGTTGAAACAACATTACTGCTAATCCTCTTCCTCTATCAATCTCGGCCTACAAAAACAACATGACGTTTGTCAGATAAGTCCTTAGAAACTATAAAGTTTCAGAAGTACGGTTTTACAATTGAAGCACGCACCACGCAAGAACATACTGTGATGCCTTCAGCTGCAAGGACTGTTGTAACCTCTGCGATTATGCCTGCAAAAAATATAAAAAACAATTTTTATTTGACTTACATCAGCAGCAAGATAAAGAGAGATAGTTGTGGATTAACATACTTTTACGAGCCATGGATACAACACACAACCACTCGATGGAGTGACCTTCCAGATGATGCCATGAGTCGATCTTACTGGCTCGCCAGCTGTCTAAACCGGGCAACACTTCTTTGTAAGCAGGGATGTTAGCAGGAAAAATCTTGGCAATTCCATCTCCAGGTGAGAAGAACTCTGGATTCTCCAGACTCGAGTTCTTGACGGCTTTGTTGTGTTTCCCGTTCACCTTTGGGACCCAAACGCTACCGTTTTGAGAAGCCGGTGTTGAGTTTCTGCTATTGTCTTGTGACTGGAACTGCTTAACATTAACGAGAATTTTCTCCCACCACTGTAGGCTCTTTCTTGAATCTTCCGTGAGATCTTCCACGTCACTGTCAGAGTCCGCCACAAAGTCATTGACTCGATCCTGGGTTATTTCTGCAGCACATTGCGCAGCTTGCTCCCTTAGAAACTGGATAAAGTTGAGAGGTATCATCAATTAGTAAAGGGTGAGCCAATTAGTACTAACTTAAGAAAATAAAAATAACATACCCTCATAATCTTGTGTCTTGCACTCCTTGTTTTGGCGTGTTGCAACCATTGTTTATGTCTCTGGAAAGCAGATTTGCTTGACAGGGCCTGTAATGTGATAATAATAATACAACATGAGAGCTCACAGATTTTCACTAAGCATGACAAAAAAGATAAGGATAAATGACAAACATATGTAAGAGAGAAAAGGTACAAACGTTGTAAGTGAGTATCTCCACGACCTCGGCATTCTCAAGAACGTGCGTTGGAGAAACAAGATTACCATTCACCTACAGTTTTCAAGCAATAAAGCATCCTTTAACGTCTTCTCCAGTTGTTGTCCGTATTGAAAGATGATAGAAAGCGAATTCAAATACCTTTGCTGCTACCATTTTGTTTCCGATCTCCGTGTGAATCAGATAAGCGTAGTCAACAACGGTGGCCCCTTTAGGAAGGTTCTTTATCTGCAAGTGGAATACCAAAGCATCTAAGCAAAGACTTGAAATTTTTAGATGAACGTTCCAGAGGCTTAGTCTTTACCTCTCCTTTAGGTGTGAATACAAACACACGACTACCTAAAAGATCCCTCGTAATAGTATCCACAAATTCTCTAGAGCTCATGTTACCCACAAACTCCTCTTGCCATTCCCTAATTGCATTTAGCCACCCGATCTGGAAAAAGAAACTGTCATAACTAACATCATACTGTGAAAGGCAAAAAATAAAGATATATCACCGCCTACTTTTAGAACGTTTCTCTGCATTTTTACTTGTGAGTATAGTAAGAAAAGTACCCTGAGTGCAAAATCTGTATTGTTGAGGCAACCTGTCTTCCCCCTTGACTTTCTACTTAAAGGAATCGGATTTTCAGCTAACTCAGCAGAAAGAGCCCTGCCATTGTAGTAAACAGCTATTCCCCTTTCAGCTATCAAGTCCATCTCCTCGGTTCTGATCTGCAGAGAGAAATGTAGTTTTAAAATACAAAAACCAAACTCAAATGTACTAGCGTTTTCCTAAGAACTGTGGTCAATTAATATCATGTAATACCTGAATCTCCAGCCGAAACATGCTTTCATACAAGAACGGAATCACAGTAGTATGGAGGCTCTGATAGCCATTAGGCTTCGGTGTGGCAATGTAATCTTTCATCTGTAATATTAAAGGAAAGACATATGCTTAGATGTAATGTAGTGAACATAAATCCTGAAAGAACAAAAGATCAAATACATACAGTTCGAGGAATAGGTTTCCAGATCTCATGAACTAGCCCTAGAACATGATAGCATATCTGCATTGATGAAAGAGTGAGAAAGTTAAGCGACCAGAAAGAATTGGACCAAAAGATACCCTTTTCATTGTGGCTTCACCTGTTGTGGACTGCACAGAGGCCCAGCCCCCGCAGAAGGCTTTGGCTTTACAACAATCCGTAACTGCTAAAATAAACAAATTTAGAGAAGCAACGTTAACAATCAGATTAGGCTGGCAAACGGAAGTTCTGTATTAGAGACCTTTGATACAACTTGGAGATGAGTGTACAACACAAACCTGAGCAATCTGGTTGTAATCATCAATTGATCCTTTTGATTTGAGTGCAGCTTTGTATATGCTGCATGTTAAAATAAGAGACTTCAGATGCTGAAGAAAAGGGTATGTTACAGAGTAAAATGAAGAAGTCATTTAACGAATTCACCTGTAAGTTTCCTTGCAGACAGATCGAACATCAGTGTTCACAGTAACAAGGTCCAAAAACTGATCATCTTCAATCTTTTTCACCAAAATTCTGTTCGCCTACCATACACATTAGGTCTGTGTGAATACGGATGGATTAAATAAGACCAGATGAATTCACAATACGAAAAGTCAAAGAACTTGCATGTTATGTACATCTTTCTCTAATTTCTTTCCCTTTATAGTCAACGTTTTGGCAATTTAAGCTAAGAGCCTATTATAAGTTGAAGTTACCTCAGTGAGTTCTTTCTCATTCTCTTTGTAGAGGTTAGCGATCCTGCTTGTGACTTTCTCGTAATCATCAGCACTTACGTACATGAAAGACAGATTTTCCAGTTCAGACTGCAAGATTAACACAACAAAACTTAAAACGCCGTGGACACAGCAGCTGATGGGACCAGAAACTCCATGCTACCTTGTGGAAAAACACTGTATCAAGATTAATAGCAAACAAAAATGCAGAGGATTATACCTTTATTGAATACATTCCAAGCAATTTCGCTAAAGGAGCAAAGACTTGCAAAGTCTCCGCTGCAATGCTGGACTGAAAAAAGTTCAAAAAATCGTTGGTTATCACGCATGAAACATAGAGTGAAAGCGGTATGGGCAACACATCTCAACTACTTGAAGGAATCACCTGCTTATGGGGAGGCATGTGGCAGAGAGTTCGCATATTATGCAACCGGTCAGCAAGCTTGACAATAATGACGCGGACCTGGAACGAAGCAGTTAGGTTTGCTGATGAATAATACAACCACACCAACTGAAACACAATCATATAAAATTGGAACCTCGTCTGTCATCGCCAGAAACATCTGCCGCAAATCATCTGCTTTAACGTCTTGTATCGATTCAGTATCGGTTTTACACTTCAACTTTCCCAGTTTTGACACCTGATAGAGAAATTTAAATTTTATAAATAGATAGAACTTCATGTCAAAGGAAGCGATAATTCTCTCTCTATAAGGTTAGAAGATAGGAAAAAATATTGCAGCAAACACAAATATGCAGACCTTAGTCTCCCCTTCTACTATGTGACGTACAGTTGCACCAAACTCTGCTTCTATCTTTTCGAAAGTAACAAAATTTGTATCCTCGACCGTGTCATGAAGTAATCCGGCAACAATAGACTCCCAATCCAATTCCTGAACAAGAACAAAAATAACTTATCAAGCTTTCCAGCTAATCCTCAAGCTAACGACATTCATAATTTATCATGCAACTTACAAGTTCCCCAAGGATACGAGCAACTGCAACTGGATGTATAATGAATGGTTCCCCACTACGTCTCTTTTGACCATCATGTGCCTCAAACGCTAACTGCATAAACCTTTCTTACTGAATCAAGAAACGAATACCAGAAAACTGAAATATACGCCAATATAGGATATAGGTGAAAGAGGCCTATTAAATATAAAGAAACTTATATCACCATACCTTGAGGCCCTTTTGAACAAACTCTAATTCTTTACAGGATAAGTAAGATATCGCTGGGAAAAGGTCCTACAGAGAGAGATAACCCACCCATCAAAATGATTAGATACTGTGGGAGTAAGTGCCACTAAGAATGAAGACGAGGATAGGATCTACTACCTCCCATAATGTTTCGATGGTAACATCGTCGGAAGCACCAGAAGATTCAGATGATAAGCAATACAGTTTACATCTTTTGTGACCACCACTAGATGATCTAGAACTCAAGATTTTTCTCACATTTACAAAGTGAGTAACCTCAGAGAAACCTACTTCATATTCATAACTCTGCCAAGCGCACTACATTATGCAAAGGAGTGAGCGTAAGGAACCTCACGATGAGATAGCAAAAACATTAAAGCCAAGCAAAATAACGAAGAATACTTACGGATTTTACTCTACTCTTTCTTCCACTTCTGCCACATAGATACAAAGAACACACAGGCGGATGAGCAGTGCTAGCTAGAAACCCGGTTAACGCTCTAGGAGCTTTCCAAGCACAGGAGAGAGCATTGCAATCACTTCTTACATTCCCGTCTCCTTTCGTTAGATTGCATATGTTCACACATTCCACAGACACTGCAATGTAGCCACACAAAACAATTAAAAATTGACCAAAAATGAAAAAAAAAACGGATGCATGGATTCAAACCAATTAATTTCAGATAAAAAGTAGGTTACAACAAGAAAGGTAGGATGTGTTTGGTTGGCACATAAAAACTTACTCATAAAAGCACTAGTCTACAACCTAATCGTTCAGTGACCCACCAAGTGGATTCTCTCTTTCTGCCTCGCATACACATACACAGAACACTAGAAAACTCCATAACAGGTGAGTGAGTACACGATGGCAAGAACGAGAACTAAACTAGTTTCAAAATACATTCCCGTCTCCTTTGTTTAGATTACATATGCTCACACATTCCACAGACACTGTAATGTACCCCCAACAAAACAATAAAACATCGCCCAAAAAGGGGGAAAAAAGTAGATGCATAGATTCAAGGCAATTAATTTTCAGATAAAAAGTAGGTTCCTCAGCCAGTAATAGAAAAATTGTGGTCCTCAACAAGAAGTTGTAGGGTATGTTTAGTTAGCACATGAAAACTTACTCAAAGAAACACTAGTCTACAACCTAACCGTTATAAATCAAACTTTCCTACGTTTGCTAAGTGACCCACCAAGTCGATTCTCTCTTTCTCCCTTGCACACATAGACACAACACTAGAAAAAAAAAGGCGAGCTGAGCACATGATGGTACTAAACTAGCTTTCAAAAGTTAATGGTAGGTTGTGTTTAGTTGACACATGAAAACTTACTCAAAGAAGCACTAGTCTACAACCTAATCACTCTAAATCTAACCTTTCCTTTGATCAGTGAGCCAACAAACACGAGAAAAAAAAAAAAAAAATCAACCGCAAGTGGTTTGGATTCTCTCTTTCTCCCTCGCACGCATACACACAATACATAACAGGTGAATACACGAACGAGAACTAAACTAGCTTCCCTGCAACACAGTCGTTTAAAGACTCGTTCTTTCTCACTGCAACAGACTAGAGCAAACTCGCTAGTGCGTTGTGTATTCAATTGGAGATAAGAACATTAGCAATCGTCTTAAACAGAGTGAGAGAGAGAGAGAAAAACAAAGGGAGTACGCACCGGACATGGAAGAAGCAGAAGTCATTGCTAATGAGGCAAATCAATCGCGCTGAATCGTCGATCCACCATTTGATCTGAAAAGTATTCACAAGTCTCCAGATTCCGAAAAATGGAAGAGACGGCGGTTTAGAACGCTTACGGAGGAAGAGGGGCGAGCGAAATTTCGGAAATTTTTGGAGATTTTTGAAAGGATAGAATATAGAGAGAGAGAAGAGAGAAGCGCACAGTGATGTGAGGAAGAAGAAGAGGAGAGAGAGAGAGAGAGAGAGAGAGAGAGATAATGAACTCTTTAGGTAAAGTCCTGACCGCACAAATGCCCTCCGCAGACTAACTAACAAGAGGAAAAATGCAAAGATATTTTTTCCCCCTTCGTGGTGAATAAATGTGTCAAACAACTATTGGCCCCTTCCCTTTGTGTTAATAATATACTTTCTGAAATCAATATTTTTAGGATTTGGGAATTTATATAAAAAACTGCCCACTCCAATAACATGTTTCATTTATTAAAGGCTTATAATAGCATATAAGAATGCGGCGGCTATTTTAAAGTAGATATTAAGAATATTATCATTTTTTTTTTAAAACTATATTTAGCTGTAAGCAATAGCAATTTAAACTTCATAAACTTTGATAATATTGTTACTTTTAGTCTTTATATATTAATAAATTATGAAATTTTGGATATAAACTATGTAATAAAACATATGGTATAACTTTTGGAATTTTTTCGTGTTTGAAAAAGTATAAAGGGAATGAAATATATGTTTGTTAATTTTTGTTAGATGTTGTGGAAATGTAGATACAGACACATTAATTAGAATTATAATTTTTCTCTGTTTTTATTAATTTTTTGGATAGATATATATATTTTTTAATATTTTCTATATCTATCAAGTTTTAATAGCGTTAAACTAATAGTAGTTTAATAAACCTAACTTGATTTTAAGTTTAAAATTTATTGTTATAACCCACTAATGAAAAAAATAATAAAAACATAACTATAAACAACTTTTTCCAAAAAAAATATCTTAGAAAACGGATGGGGTAGAATAATGAATTTTTGAAATTAGGTTTTCCGTTACTTTTCAAAAAAAAAAACATATGTACATATAAATTTGTGAAAAGCAGTCTGAATATTTTGTTTATGTTTTATTTATATATGTATACAATGATATATGTATTCTATTAATTTGGAGAGAAATAAATTTACAACTTTGGAAAATAACGCGAAGTTATAGATCAATAGAGATATATAATATTTTTTGTGGGGAAATATATCATTAACCCATATAATATACAATATGCTCATTCAAAATTTTCCCAAAACAAGTATATCACATATCGTTTCGTTTACACCCACAAATCAACCAAACCGTTTTTTAGATATTATAACAAATACATACATATAAACCAAGTAACCACAACAGTAAGCTTATGGAGTTAAGATAGTGTTGATGAGAAGAGCGTCCTTGCAAAGCTTCAAGAAGTTGGTGTTCCTACGAGCAAGCTCAGCATCATTACCAGCACGTTCGCTCAAAGCATCTTCACAAGCCTCTCCATCGCTAATAGCCGTGTTAAGCCAAATATCAACGTCAATGAACGCATTCGCGAGCAAAGCGGCGAGAGAATCGTCGAGCTGCGCGACTGCGTCTAAGTAGTTCTTGGAGCAGTCGTCGAGCGTGTCTTCCAACGCCGGCTCGAGGTTCCTCTGCTTCAGTTTGGACTTGATGTAGAAAGATGTGTCCGAAGCGTTTGTGGACGCGACGCTTAACGCTATCACGCCGAGTTTAGGCGCGGTTGCGGTTTCTGACTCGTGACGTGAGGTTAGGCTCGCAACGCAAAACGCTTTGTCTTCGGATTTCTCGCAGAGTTTCTCGGCTAGAGCTTTGCCTGTCTCGGTGAATGTTGGTGGTGGAGCTTTTCCGGCGATGACCACCGTGACGACGATGGAGAGGAAAAGGAGAAAGATCCTTCCGACCATTTTCATCTTTTTTTTTGTTAGGTTATGTTTCTTCTTTTGCTCTCTTGTCGTAAATATTAGGAAGGATCAAACTGAAAGTTGGTTATATAAGGAGTTTTACCAAATAGGTATTTTTGGGTTATTCTATTTGAAGATTTTGTTTGTTGGCTACCTCTAGTCTATCTTTAGGTGATTCTCGTGGTTTAGGCTCGAAGAGCATGCCATGTTTCTTATTGTGGCGGGTTCAGAGACATTTTTGTAACGAGAAACAAGGCCAACGCACGTTTGTAACGAGCTTAAAAATGTACAAATTAGGTTTTTGTTATTCTTATCAATTCTTACTTGGGTTTGTCCTTGGAATTGGTTCCTTGTTCCATTATATATTAAAAGAAAATAATTGTAATAAATACATTCACACTATAATAGACACGTGACAGTCTTACAATGATTTGATAATAAGTAGCTAACGCGTTCGCAATACATTCATAAATGTGTTCACACTATTTACTTTGCACTTTTTTAATATAAAACTAACATACATGGTTCCAATAAAACTCTAGATTTTTCGGTTCGAATAAAAATAGATAACGAATCAAAAGCCAAACTATATAAATATATATATATATATATTATTTTTATTGTTTACAGATAAAGTTGAGGAAAATATTCATACATTTTGATTCGATTCGTTATCCGTTTTGATTTGAACAAAAAAATCTGGATATCCGTAACTCTATGAAACAAATAAAATATTAAAATACAATATCCAAAAAAGAATCAAATCACAAATATCAATATTTTTAGGAACATATATCTAATTCGATCTGCTATATGCATATATATACATATATGTAAAGAATTATATATATTATACTTTATATCAATTTTACGATATTTTTATGAATTAAGTTTATTATATTAGGTACTATAATTTAAAAAGTTAAATAATGTTTTATTTTTGTAGTAAAATGTTATTATTAAAATTTCCAATTATTTTTAAAATTTTATTTTTTTACGGATCAAATCGGATATTCTTTACAATTCTAAAATATTTCGGATATCCGAGTCACTGAATATCTATGTGGCTAAAGATCGAATCCACGTGAATGCTTCCAAATATCCAGATATTCGATCTGTGCCCACCCCTATTTACGGATACAATTTTGTTTTCTTTATATGAAAAAATGACTAATGTCAATGCCTTTTTATTTTAAATTAATTTTAATTTTATCTTTCATGTATTATTTTGAAAAAATGTCATTTAATATTAGTTAACAATATCTTTATATTTGTCAACTATTTCTATATACTTTTTACATACACATACATGTGCACCTTGATGTGAACACATTATAACTAAGTATTCTCCACAACTAAAGTATCTAATTTTTTTGAATGTTGAAATATTTTTTTTAATGCTTCTTTCACTACCGACCAAATTGTAGTGAAATGATTTGTCTTAATAATTTTCTCTTTTTTTTTCTTAAACTATTATCTGTTTAGAAACTATAATATGAAACTATTGGTTCGACATGTCGACTACCTAAAATTCATAACATGAAAATAAATAAATAATATTAATTTTTGGTTTTTACCCGAAAAAACCAAAAAATCAAACATTTTAACCGAATAAACTAAAATGAATATTAATTTAAAATAATAGTTATATTTTAGAAGATTAAAAACCAAAAAAAAAACTTAAAACCGAACCAATATCCAGATTAAACAGATTTAATGTCTTTTTATTAAAAATAACGAAACTAATAATCACATTCCACGCAAGAAGCGGATTATTACCTAGTTTCAAATATTTATCCACCTAAAATACCTACAAATTTAAATGAAGGTAAATGTTCCAACGGGTTAAAATTCTTAAATTACCTAATAAAAAATTTTAGATGTCAAATGTTCAAATTATATTGGAAAAATGTTCTTAAACAAATTAAGGATGTCCCTTGATACGAATATTTAATTCTACGGACCTAAAACTTTTTAATCATTAAATATATTACCAAAAAGTAATGAAAGTACTATTAATCTATTAATTTGATTCATAATTTATTAATGATGTATAAGATTTGATTTGTGAAATTTGATTTATCATCAATTATGTAAATTAATAGATGGAAACATTTAAGAAAATTATTTGTAAATAGAGCCGTCATACAAATCTTATTAAACGGCAAAATATGTGGTGTATATAGCAGGGGCGAAGCTATGTGGGGGAGTGGGTGGAGCAGCTGCCCGCCGTGATTATTTTTAGTTAGTGTAATTTTGTATAGAATTTTAGTAATGTTTTTGATGAAAATTTGAATTTGTAAATATATAATTTGTATAGTTTTGTCTCCGATAAGAACAGTTCCTAGATCGGCCACCATTGAACATAATTTTCTGTGAGGAATGTATAATTATCAGCTTAGAATGAAATTTATAACTTATAAAGATTAATAGGGTGCTAAATGTGAAAAAAAAGATCGAAATGCCTTTTGTTGACAAAAAATAATCGAAATGCATCTTTCTGGCAAGTCGATCAAAATAATTAGGGCTGGGGAAAAAAACCGAATCCGAAGAACTGAACCGAACCCGAGCTGAAAAAGTAGTACCGAATCCGAACCGAAATTGATTAAATATCCGAACGGGTTCAAAATTTTGGTATCTAAAGAACCGAATCCGAACCCGACCCGAACCGAAATATTTCGGGTACCCAAATATATCCGAAATAGATTTATATAACTAAATATATTAATTATTTTTAGATTTAATGTATACTAAAAACATCCAAAATATATAAGATACTTTCAAGTTGTCTAAAATATTTGAAAATATATACAAATAGTCAAAAGTAAATGTCTAAAATAGTTAAAATATATTCAAAACACCAAAAATACTTGAAATGTCTATTGATTCTCTATCAAAATATTGAAACCGAACCAATTTATATGTTAAGTTTAAGTATTTTAACATATGTTATTCAAATTTATATGTGATATTTTATTTTATTAATAGATTTTGAGAAATTTAAAGTACATAATGAATTTTAAAATTTTAAAAATCATTTAAATGGGTTAACCGAACCCGAACCGAACCCGCAAAGATCCGAAATGAACCCAAACCGAAACTTAAAAATACCCGAATGAGACTAAAATCTTTGATCTCAAAAACCCGAAATCCGAATAGATCCGAATCAAACCCGAAAGGGTACACGAACGCCCGCCCCTAAAAATAATGGGTTAAGTAGGCCTGCTGAAATTCTTGTTACAAGACAGCGCACGTGTGTAATTCCGAGCATATAATGGGCTTTAAAAAAGGCCCATGATTATTTTTTTTTTGCGGAAGGGTAGTAACCCTAGAGAAGGTCATATATAAACACATTTTCTTCAACGGTTTAGCTCTTCTCCGCCCAAAACAAGTCTCCAGAAGGAAGGGAGAAAGAAGCAAAAATGGTTTCGCTGAAGATCCAGAAGCGGCTCGCAGCCTCAGTGATGAAGTGCGGAAAGGGCAAAGTATGGCTCGATCCTAACGAAAGCCATGACATCTCCATGGCCAATTCGCGTATGTGTTTCTTCTTCATGCCTTTTTTTTATGCATTCGTATCTGCTGATTGAAGCTTGTTGATAAGTATTAGTAGCTTTGATTCGTTGAATGGTGTTGAATTCGAGCTCGGATTCACCGTGTTGTTCTTTGATTTCATGAGCCATGGTTTATGATTGTTAGGGATTCAAACGTGCTATAGCACACTGTTGATGATGGTGGTGGTAGAGGAAGAGTATGTTATGTATTACTGTAGCTTTGATTTGCTGAATGATATTGAATTTGAGCTTGGATTCACTTTATTGTTCTTTGATTTCGTGAGCTGGGGTTTGTGAAAGTTGATGATACAAACATGCCTTAGAACAATGTTGTTTACGATGGTAGAAGAAAAGGATGTTTATGTTTTTTTTGTAGTCTGATTCGTTGATTGGTATTAAATTCAATCTGATTAGTATGAATTCAGATTCACTATGTTCTTCATTGGTTTCATGAGCTATGGTTTCTGATTGTTACTGATTCAAACTGATATGTATCACTAGGTCAATTTATTAGCCTAGGATTCACTATGTTCTTCATTGACTTCATGACCTATAGTTTCTGATTCTTACTGATTGGTTCTTGCATCTATTCTTCGTTTGATGGTTGATTGAGATTCTGTGTTGGTTTTTGTATGTATAGGTCAAAACATCAGGAAGCTTGTGAATGATGGATTCATCATCAGGAAGCCAACGAAGATCCACTCACGCTCCAGAGCTCGCCGCATGAAGATTGCCAAGATGAAGGGTCGTCACTCTGGTTACGGTATGCAACGTTTTTGACCCACGCACTCTTTGAAAATCACCACATACCCATTTATTCAATTGTTGTATTATGGGTTTGAAGGTAAGAGGAAGGGTACCAGGGACGCAAGGCTGCCGACAAAGGTGCTATGGATGAGGAGGATGAGAGTTCTGAGGCGTCTTCTCAAGAAGTACCGCGAGTCCAAGAAGATTGACAAGCACATGTACCACGACATGTACATGAAGGTCAAGGGAAACGTCTTCAAGAACAAGCGTGTTCTGATGGAGAGCATCCACAAGTCCAAGGCTGAGAAGGCTAGGGAGAAGACTTTGTCTGATCAGTTCGAGGCTAAGAGGGCTAAGAACAAGGCCAGCCGAGAAAGGAAGCATGCTCGCAGAGAGGAACGACTTGCCAAGGGTCCTGGAGGAGATATACCTGCCGCTGCACCGCCTGCGCGTACCGCATAGTAAGTATTGATCATAAGAGACCAAACTGTTATTGATATTGTGGTGAGATTCTAAGCTTTTGCATTGGGTTGTTTGTTTCTTGCAGGGTCCTAGCGAAAAGGTCCAAGAAGTGAGAAGAACAAGCTTTTGGTCGATAGTGAATTTTTCTTTAGCAGTGATTTTTGCATTTTTTTCTGTGATTCAGCTTTTTTGTCAAAACTATTTCTTTGCGACAAATATTGGAACCTTTGCCATTAGTTTTGTCAGTAATTTGATGTGTTTCAGGATATACTTGAATTTCTCTTCTAATCCTTGCCTTTTAAGATTTTGCTTGGAAACTACTATTTCTCTTGTGTTCAGGCGAATTTATATTAGAAATTTAATCAAAAATTCAATGCATGTTGAAGCATTTAAACATGGAATGGTGGTTAATTATATTTTTTTTGACAATGGCCTTTGGTAAAGTGATTGTTAACTACAGACAATACTAGTGTATATTTGGCTACATGAGTTGTATTGGCAACATCCATCACACTAGAGCAATGTTCAATCATGTACACCAGAGCAATGTTCAATCAATCATTAGGTGGTAGTTATGCGGTGTTACATGAGATTATTGTTTAGAAAGCCTTAAATCGCCATTTAGAGCATTTTAGAAAATTGTTTTGTTCATAGCAAATTATCATCTAGTTTAAACCGATTTTTAGAATACTTAAGACAATAGTATCACATGATAACATATATCAATCAAACATGTTTTATATAGTTAACATTATAACCATATTTTTGTATGTTTTGTCTAGAAAACCGATTCGATCCAGTTTAGATATATGATGAAAATTATAGTTATCATTTTTAGTTTTATAAAATATATTTTTGTTGTTGGCTAATCACATCATAATTTGACTCTTAATATGTTGTCAAATCGCCTAATTTCAACTTCAGTCAAAAGAGATTATAATATCAAAATCTTTTTATAACAAACAAAAGAAACGAACCAGTGTATATAACCCATGATAATTTCACAAATGATCCAGTTAAGAACAAAACTTTCGCTGCAACAGAAGAGATGATGCGATGCCTAAGTTGTTTGACTATAGACTTGAACCCAGACAAACTCTTCATTGTAACTTAAACTCGAGTCACACGAGTTCTCACACGTGTACACCACGATTGTTGCCCAATCCAGGGATTCCCTCTCATTGCTCCCGCCGAAGAAGAACAGTAGCTGTGGCATTGCCTGAAAAAACCACCACTAAAATGATCAACAACACTGGTTTATAAAGAAGAGTAAAAGAAGTGACTATAAGACAAGACTAATACAAGGTTACCTGAAACTCAAAACAACGAGGACCACCACAAGATTTGCAATTGGGAACCTCAGATTTAGACACTCGTCCACTTGCCATCGGCCAAAGGGGTTTTGCTTCAGAGCTCCGGCAATACCTTTATCAAAAAATGTACTTTCACCCACTGATCTTATGAAAGAATCATAGTACAAAACATCAAAAGGTTCTGTGTTTGAATCACTACCTTACAACTTGTTCAGGTGCTTTGTCTACACGTTGCTGGAAATTAACCCAACTATTCTTATCAGCATCTCCCTGTATAACATAAACTCATTTTTGAGCAGATTTATACACTTTTGCAAAAAAATAGATGTAAGCAAAGTATCTCATTAACCTCAAAATCCTTCATCATGGATTTCATTTGGTCGTCCACTTCTCTCTTTGAGACCACCATAGGTTGAGCAACTTCATCAGTTTCTGACATCTCTGTATCATACTCACTTTCATCCTCATTGATCAGTACAAACTCTTTCCATAGACTCTTACTCGCAGCTGCACAAAAACAGAAAGAATATTGATATCACTAGTTTTACATAAAGTTTCACTAAACAAGAAAAGGTTTTGTGTGTTTAGCAAACCTTTCTGCACTTGAGTAAGAGTAACTCCATTATCGACTGAGTCAGATGTTTCGAGAACGGTATGAAGCTGTTGACATTCAATTTTATGAGCCCTGTGCCAATGCAGGGCCTGGAAATTCGAAACAACAAAATCATTAAAAATATATTTTTAACAATAAAACCTCTCAACTATTTTTGAATAGAAAAAAAAAACCTTTAATTATTTTTTAACTTTTTAGTCTCTTTATAGCAAAATAATAATAACAAACCATGCACACACACACACACCTGGTGTTTAAGTGAACAATATCGAGCAGTTTTGCAGCCTCCACACACTTTATCTCCTTTCCACGTTCCACACCAAGTGCAAAGAGGAGCTACATTGACACCAAATCAAGAACCAAATTCCGAACTGAGTCAAAACCATTATCAATCAGTTCATAAGTTTACCTCCATGCCCCAAGGGCTTGTCAGTTCCATCGTGTTTCGGAGCGTCACTCGAGTAAAACGGATTAACACGAGGCAACTGGCAACGGAAGACCTTCACACTTCAGAAACAAACACAAAAAATATAAACAAACGAACACAAAGATGAGATATGTAATGTAATGAAATAGTGTTCATTTCTTTCTACCTCCGCATAGGTTTCTCAGGGGCACGTTTCCATTGTTCATGTTGATCACGGAGGAGACAAGACATGGATGGACACATGAAGAGAAACAACGTCCGGTGAAAAGCTGATTCCTTTTCCGTTAACGGAGCATAAAGCTGCAAGATTTTTCCTCAACTCCATCAATAAACCCCGACCAAACAACATTTAAACAAATTAAAAAAAAAAACACATTAAACAACTATCCTAAATGCATCATTTTTGACATTTTTTCAACAATTTTTAACAATATTAATTCAACAACCTCAATTCATTTTCTTGAAGTCTACAATTTTTTTTACAGTAAACATAAAAAAAAAACTTATTTTTCTGAAACAACTTATTTTTTTTTCTTCTAAAACTTTAACAAATAGTAATGCAACAACCTCAATTCATTTTCTTGAAGTCTACAATTTTTTTTAACAGTAAACATAAAAAAAAAACTTATTTTTCTAAAAAAAACTATCTTAATGAAATTGGAGGAAGTATAGTTTTGTAATGAAACTCACAAACCTGAAGTACAAACTGGAGAGGCTCTTCACATAAGTCACATAGAATTGACTTCCCTGATGGTAAGTTAACTGGATCCAACCACGCCTGTATCAACCCAAAGAATCAAAACCGAAGAACATAAAAAGACAAGCTTTGATTGAGATTTGAGAATATTAAAAGATTATTACCGGAACACCGCCTGCTAAGTTAGGGAAGAGTTGTCGGAGACTTGACCATGGGAACTTGGGACTCTCGACGAAACCCAATATCACAGGCTCTTCTTCGTCATCTTCGTCGTCGTCATCATCATCGAATTCGTCTACGTTTATTGGTTCCACTGGAGCCTGTTCTTCATCGTCATCGTCGAGCTGGGTTATTCGGAGGCCTTTGAAATCGTCTCCGTTGAAGCTACTCATCGTTGAAAATGAACAAAGGGGGGTGATTTTAGGGTTTTACTAGTTGCTGCTATAAACCTTTACTCAATCTTGAACGAAGAAGACGATGAAGTTAGAAACATTCTCTGATAACTCCACTTCGGCCCAAAAATAAACCCTAGAGGGAAACGACGTCGTAATATTTAGGCCCATCATAGTATAAGCCCATTAATGGTTTGCAGATAACAGAATAACCTTAGCCACGGATAGTCACCAGAAAATCCAGAACCAACCCGAAAAAACTAAGACCGAAACTAGATAAAAAATTACCAAAAACCCGAATGATTTCCATATTTCTAAATCTGAAAAAATAAATCCCAACCGAAAACCAAATATTTTGAATATATTAAAAATATTTAATTATTTATAATTTAAATATATATAAAATATAATTTATAAATAAAAATATCTAAAATATTCGAACTATCTAATTTTTTTTTTGGTTTTTTTTAATGGATTTAACTTTGGTTTTCGAGATGTTTTTTGGTTTTTAAGATTTAAACTTAAATTGAATCCGAATTATATAATTCTGTTTACTTTGGATTTTATACAAAATAGAAATCCGGCCTGGATTTGACATTACCCAAACCGATCCAGAAAATGTCTAGTTCTAAATGATTTTTAAACATTCCAATCCAAATAATCCAAAAACCGAATAAACCGAACAGAACCGAAAACCCAATGCCCGGCACCACTAGCCAGGGAGAAAGTGACTGCGTCACTGACTTCAAACGTCTACTCCACTCGACCTCCAAAAGGCCCAATTAGCAGCTAAAAGCCCAAATAACTCTCCGTCTTCGTCAAGTCTACAGCCACGCGCTAGACCAGAGAGCGTTTTGCGATTCAGATTCATTACTTTTCTCCGACGACACAAGTCCGTGAAATCTGAAGCTCGGAAACAGGATCTTGTGTTTAGAGTTTGATTTGGCTTTTGATGGCGACGAGGAACCGAACGACGGTGTACAGGAAACACAGAGACGCGTGCAAGAGCGCGCGTGCTCCTTTATCCGATTCGTTTGGTGGTCCGGTGATCGAAATGGTTAGCGGCTCTTTTGCTCGGTCCAATCACTCCTCTTATGCTCCTTTGAGCACCAATGATCCTGGTCCCTCAAGGTAGTTTCTGTGTTCTTGTTCTTGATGATCCAATTGAATGTTTCTTGCTGGGATTTGAAATAAAAATACAAACTTTCTTGATGGGTTTGAATAAAAATGCAAAATTTGTTGATGGGTTTGAATAAAAATGCAAATTTGATGATTGAGTTGAATTGTTTCTTGATGGGTTTGAGTAAAAATACAAACTTGATGATTGAGTTGAATTGTTTCTTAGATGGGTTTGAATAAAAATGCAAACTTTTTTGATGGGTTTGAGTAAAAATACAAACTTGATGATTGAGTTGGATTGTTTCTTGATGGGTATGAATAAAAATGCAAACTTTATTGTTATTTGTGAATGTTTTTCTTTTTTTGCAGTAGCAATGATGCCTTTGCAATTGGTTTGCCACCAGCTTGGGTGGATGATTCTGAGGAGATCACTTTTAATATACAGAAGGTGAGAGACAAGATGGGTGAGCTGGCAAAGGCTCACTCAAAGGCTCTCATGCCTACGTTTGGGGATAACAAAGGGGATCAGCGTGTAGTGGAGATGCTCACTCATGAAATCACAGATCTGTTGAGGAAGTCTGAGAAGAGGTTGCATAATTTATCTACTAGAGGAGGTCCTTCAGAAGAATCTAATCTCAGGAAAAATGTGCAGGTACTAATGGACTTCTTAATATTGAGCTTGTGAAGGATAAGAGTGTGTGGCCATGTAGAGAATCAATGTAGACTGTAGAAGAATTTGGGTTAAAGTATCTCATATGAGAAAATGTTTTCATTACCAGTATAGTTGACATCATCATCAGTTAGGTTTATTATATGTTTTGAGTTTGTAGCCTGAGGTTAAATTTCTGTTTACATGTGTTAGTAGGGCTCTCCAATGGACTTGACCTACTCTTTGACACACTGTTTTTTGACAGCGTTCTCTTGCAACAGATCTTCAGAGCCTCTCCATGGAGCTCCGCAGAAAACAGTCTACGTATTTGAAACGTCTCCAGCAGCAGAAAGAGGTATTTTACTAATTTTTTTTTCTTGGGATATGCATGTTGTACCCTAAGTTGATACTCTTATTTGTTTTTTGGCTTCTCAAATCATAGGGTCAGGATGGAGTAGATTTGGAGTTTAACATGAATGGAAACATGTCAAGAATGGATGAAGACGAAGAACTTGGTGGCATGGTAAGTTCTTATATATCATTATAATTATCAAGCTAGAGCGGTTTAGTTTTCCTAATCAAATAGCATTGCTTTCCTTTGACACTTGTCTCAACAAATTTATAGGGTTTTGATGAACACCAGACAGTCACGTTGAAGGAAGGTCAACATGTCTCAGCGGAAAGGGAAAGAGAAATACAGCAGGTAAGCTATTACTCGTACCGTTTTTAATGAAGTTGCTTGATTCTACATTTCAATGGTGATGAACTTGAGATTGTCCTTGGTAGGTATTGGGGTCAGTGAATGACCTTGCACAGATAATGAAAGACTTATCAGCTCTTGTGATTGATCAGGTTCCAAGCTTTATCTCACTAAGTCATATATAAAACTATACATACTAAACAATGAGTTTATTGTGTTGTTGTATGAATCAGGGCACAATAGTTGATCGGATAGATTACAATATCCAAAATGTTTCTACATCTGTTGAGGAAGGCTATAAGCAACTACAAAAGGTTTGATTCTTTTCCAAAAAACTACACAAGTTGCTTTTATTGTGGGGTCTTAGAGAACTAACAGAGATATATGTTTTTTTGTTGTATTGCTGAATAAGGCGGAGAGAACACAAAGGGAAGGAGCAATGGTGAAATGTGCGACGATACTCCTTATACTTTGCATCATAATGATTGTCCTTTTAGTTCTCAAGAATATATTGTTTTAGTCAAAATCATATTACGTATAACTTTTTCTAAAAAAAGCAGCTTGCCCTTTTGTTATTAAGTGATCATTTTTTCCAAGCGTTTTAAATGTAGAGAAATTCAAACACTGATGGATATTGCGCTTGGGCTTTGCGACTTTGCACAATAACTCATAAAGTGATTTTGGTCACACAATAGATCGTAGCTTGACACAGAAGTTACGGTTTATGTCGGGGAAACCTGTGATTTTGGTGTCGATCTGTAAAGTTTACCACCTGATGAAACTGAAAAGTATCAAACACTAAGCTTGGGGCAGCAATCTGAACTCACAAAAGGAGCAAAAGAGTCCCAATTTCCATGGTAATTAACTTCACGATTTCCTTCTATAATAGTTTATAGAGAAATGCTTTGATAAACAATCATTTTCTACCCAAGAGAAGACAGAGATACATCTTTCTTCGATGTTTGAATAGAGACAACACAAAGAATGGTGATGTGTAGGACAACAACACTCGGTTACACTATGATTCACAGTGATTGTTCTTTTAGTCCTCAAGAATTTGTTACCTATAAATTTATAAGAAAACAGCTCACCTTTTTTTTGAAAAATAAAAATAAGTTCGATAGAGATCATCAATTCATAATGGAAGTGAACTTGTCCAAGGAAGAATATAAGAAACTTAAACGAATAAACATCTTTCCTCATCAACGAAACCAAATGTGCAAGAAACGGAGCAAAGGTATGTCTCTGAGGTTCTTCCAAGCAACTTCAAGTAGATAGGGTACTCGCAACGATACTTACACCTCCTGCAAAACGGACGAGTTACACTATTATTGAGCTCCACCTCAAACGATTTGCACCAAATCTCTGCTATACTTCTTGGCATGAGCCCTGCAGAGTCTCCGACCACACATTCTCTATGCAAACTAGCCCGCTGATCTTTACAAGTGTAGAACCATTCCTTTGGATCGGTTTCTTTTTCACAAATGTCACACCAATATTTACCACTTGCCTCTTCTTCTTCGCCATAGCACAGTGAGAGAGGATGATCGTCTACTCTGTGCTTCACCACTTGTGGTAGAGTGGCGCATTTGAAGCACAATACAAATCTACAATCATCTTCAATGCACCTGAGCACATAATCTTCCTTGCTGTTTTTGCAACCATTGCATATTTCCACTTCTTCTGTTGGAATGTAATATAAGGGATGTTCGGGATGACTTGGATGGACAAATGGCTCAGAAATTAAACCGCACAAGACATCTAACTCCTTACCCCCATCCTTGTACATGAAACCATTGGACCTTCGATAGCAAGCATCACAACTGAAGACTTCTAGGTCCTTGTTTGTAACTAAAGTGAGCCGTTCATTGTGTAGTACATGTCGTCTCCTTTTAGGACATTCAGCACATTTCCGATGTAGAGAAAAATCACAATCCACACAGCCATAAAAAGATTGAAGCCCGATGGGATGGATGCATGCGCTGCATCGTTTGTTCTCCTCGTACAAAACACCATTCCCATGGATTCGTCTTAGGTAATGCTCTTTGTGGCTGAAATGTTGTATTGTGTTTTCATCTATTACCACATATGGTTCTGTACCTTCATCTTCTTCGGGTACTCCTTCGAGTTCTTTCCCGTTCCACACATCATTTCTGGTAGCACATTTAGAATGAGCGACATAGCCAGGACACCTCTTACAAGAAAACCCGCCATAAGTCCAGTCCACCTTCTTGCGACAAACTCCGCATACAGAGTCCACAACACCAAGAACCGAAGTACGATAAACACGGTGATCATGCCGGTTGATGTTAATGACACGTGGAAGGCCAAGACAGTCTTGATGGATCATGAAACCACAATCAAAACATGCGTAAGGGCTTCGATCTCCCTTGAGGCCGCAAGCATTACAAGTAAAAGAATCGAGTCTTGGAAGAAGGGTGAGTTGGTGATCATGCACTTTCGGTTCAACAAGAGATTTTTGTGGTGGGTGCAAAACACAAGGCATATCCAAGGTGAAGTTACAAGAAGAACAATGATAAAACAATTCTTTGTCAACCTTTCTTCCGCAAAGACGACATTTACCATCAGAATAGTCCGGTGGTGGACCTGTGAGGAGCTTCAGAGGATGCAAGGAGTGGTAAGGGTGGTTTACCTCTGTTGGATGATCTGTTGCTGGGTGCCATACACAATCCACGTGGAAGGCTACATCGCATTCATCACATTTGTAAGTAAGTCCAACACTAGCTTTCCCGCATTCAGCAGAACAGTCGAACTCAGTCCGCTCCTTGAGAAGTATGAGCTTGTGGGGGTGCGTTTCGAAATTGTCAATAACATTTGGTGGTTGGCGCTTGGCACAATGTAGATCCAAGTCGAAGTCACACATCTGACAACGATAGCATAGCTTCACGATTTTCCAACCACATAAATCACATATGTTACCTCCTTTATCATGTCGAAGCTGGAGAGTGTGATTGGGGTGAGATGGGTTGTTGATGAATTCAGAGAGCTCGTCGTCGCCACATTTCTTGTGGACGAAAAAGTTACAGTTCTTACAATAGTACCCATCACTCTGAGATTCATATCTCCCACAACAATCACCTCTCCTCAGATCATTCCAAGGCATCATAGGATGCTCGTCAAACAATGGTAACGACACTCCCTCAGATTCCATTTGGTGGTCGTATACGAAGAGAGGGGAAGAAGATGGCTAAATCCCAAAGTTGCATAAAATTTCAAAGCTAGGTAAGATGGTTAGTCTGAGAGGCGTTCTTATAAAATAATATAGACTTACTTTTTTACTTTTGGTGGTCTTTTAATAATAATTAAAGTACTTGTCAATTATCATGGTTGATTAGTTAACTATATTTAGGACAGCAACCGACAAATACAATTAATGGGAAATTCTTTTCGCTCTAGCTTTTGTATTAGTTTATTGAATACTGAATAAAGAGCTATTCCAATAAGTAAACGTGATTGATTATGTAATTGACTGAGAGAGTCAGTTGTCAGTTTCTCTGTGCGCCAAAACTCCTTACACTTTGCTTCATAATACTGTCGAAGTTGTAACCACTGCAGGTTTCATCTTTGTCTAGTGGAATGTAATACAAAAGATGATGATGCGTCACATAATACAGTATATCGTAACGTAAGGGAGAATGGGCTTTGAGACTTTACAAAATATATATAATTCAAAAAATTCACAATCAGCTACATGTATTTCGGAATAGACAGTGATTTTGATTGTGTTTTAAAAAACAAACAAAAAAAAACAGTGATTTTGGTCACATAAGCAAAAATCTCAAACACTACTTGGTACAGAAGTTACTGCTTAAGTCGGGAAACCCTGTGAGACGACATACCCTTCCCAGGGAAGAAATCTAAACTCATCGAAACAAGCCATCCTAATATACGCTCCGGGGTGGCAGGAGTGTCCAGATTGAACCATTTCCTGCCAAGACCCACCTCGGCTCTAGCCGCTTTGATCGCATCTTTAATCGCAAAGAAAACGGAGGCTCACCAACTGTTTTTGACGAATGTATCTTGGGTCAGTTTCTTGACTTGCAAGTAAAGTAACAAAGCTTTTGGTGTGTGCTTTTTATATACCTTGAGAAGAGAAACCTTTAAGTTGAAGGGAATCCCCGGTTTAATCCATTTATGAGCTGCATCTCCCCATTTGACTTCTTCTAGAGCTACCCATCCTAACCCTTGTACGAATGCTCCTTCTATCTGCAACATGGTGCGATTTCAGACATAAGACAACACTCTTTTGTTAAGATTTCAAGTGATTTTGTTTTTGTTTCAAAGAGAAGAGTGAGTACTTGTCCAATATCCCAGGTCCAACTTTACATCGACTGTTCTTGTATGATAGTTACCAGTTAATGTATTGATCTCAACTACTGCAAATGCAGCTGCTCCATAGGTGTAATATAAATTTGTAGTGATTTTTGACTAGCGATTGTTGGGAAGGCTGAGTCAAGCACTAGAGTTTCAAAAGATGATGTTCATATATAAGCTCGTTACACTATGTGTCACAGCGATTTTTTATTTTTATTTCTCAAGAATCTGTTACCTATAATTTTAAAGAAAACAGCACGCCTTCTGTTATAACAAACATTATGGATATGATAAGTACATTAGGGATATCAACTCATAATGGAAGTGAACTTGTCCAAGGAAGAATACAAGAAATTCTAAAACGAATAAATATCTTGCCTCATGGCGTACTTTATTACACTTTATAGTTTTAATGATTTATCTCTCTAGACCTCTCGAAGTTAAGTAAGATGAGCAAAAATAAGAGCAAGCGTATGTCCCTGAGGTTCCAAGCAACTTGAGTTTGATAGGGTACATGCAACGAGACTTACACCTGCTGCAAAATGGGCGGGTTACACTATTATTGAGCTCCACCTCATATGATTCGCCCCACAACTTTGCTACGCTTCTTGGCATGAGCCCTTCAAAGTCACCGAGCACACATTCTGTATGCAAACTAGCCCGCTGATCTTTACACGTGTAGAACCAGTTATTTGGATAGGTTCTTTCCTCACAAATGTCACACCAGTATTTACCACTTGCCTTTTTCTCGCCATAGCATAGTGAGAGAGGATGATCATCTACTCTGTGCTTTACCACTTGTGGTAGAGTGGCACATTTGAAGCCCAATACATATTCACAATCACCTTCAATGCACCTAAGCATCCGACGTTCCATGTTGCTGCAACCATCGCATAGTTCTCCTGTTGGAATGTAATATAAGGGATGTTCGGGATGACTTGGATGGACAAATGGCTCCGTAATTGAACCGCACAAGACATCTAAATTCTTATCCCCATCCTTGTACATGAAACCATTGGACGTTCTATTGCAAGCATCACAATTGAAGACTTCTTGCTCCTTGTTTGTAACTAAGGTGAGCCGTTCATTGTGTAGCACATGCCATTTCTTTTTAGGACATTCAGCACATTTATGATGGAGAGAAAAATCACAATCCATACAGTCATAAAAGGATTGGAGACCGATGGGATGGGTGCATGCACTACACCACTTGTTATCCTCATAGAGAACACCATTCCCGTGGATTCTTCTTAGGTAATGCTCTTTGTGGCTGAAATGATGTATTGTGTTACCATCTACCACCACATATGGTTCTACATCTTCTTCTTCTTCAGGTATTCCTTCGAGTTCTTTTCCATTCCACACATCATCTCTAGTAGCACATTTAGAATGAACGACATAGCCAGGACACCTTTGACAAGAAAACCCCCCACAAGTCCAATCCACCTTCTTGCGACAAACTCCGCACACAGAATTCACAACACCAAGAACCGAAGTACGAGAAACACGGTGATCATGCCGATTGATGTTAATGACACGTGGAAGACCAAGACAGTCTTGATGGATCATGAAATCACATTGAACACACATGTAGGGGCTTCGGTCTCCTTTCAGCCCACAAGCATTACATGAGAAAGAAAAGATTCTTGGAAGGAGGGTGAGTTGGTGACCATGAGCTTTCAAATCAACAAGAGATCGTGGTGGTGGGTTCAAAACACAGCGCATATCCAAGGTGAAGTTACAAGAAGAACAATGATAAAACAATTCTTCATCAACCTCATTTTCGCAAAGACGGCATTTTACCATCAGAATAGTCTGGTGGTGGACCCGTGAGGAGTTTAAGAGGATGCAAGGAGTGGTAAGAATGGCTTACCTCTGGCGAGTAATTTAGCTCTCCTGTTGGGTGCCATACACAATCAACATGGAAGGCTACATCACATTCTTCACATTTGTAAGTAAATCCATCACCAGCTTTCCCGCATTTAGCACAACAGTAGAACTCGGTCAATCCCTTGAGAAATGTGAGCTTGTGGCTGTGCGTCTCGAAAGTTTCAATAACTGGTGGTGGTGGGTGCTTGGCACAGTCTAGATCCACTTTGAAGTCACACACCTGGCAACGATAGAATGTATTCCAAGTTTCCCTTCCACATAAACGACATATACAAAAACCTATTTTAAATCGAATCCGGAGAGTGTGATTGGGGTGAGATGGGTGGACGATGAATTCAGAGAGATTGTCGCCACATTTCTTGTGCACGAAAATATCACAGTTTTTACAATAGTATCCATCACTCACAGATACGAAGCGTCCACAACAATCACCTTTCCTCAAATCATTCCAGGGCTTCATAGGATGCTCGTGGATCAATGGTAACGACACTCCCTCAGACTCCATTTGGTAGTCAGTATACAAAAAGATAGGGGAAGAAGATGGGTAAATCTCAAAGTTAGATCGTTAATTAGTCTCAAAGGCATTCTTATAAAATGATATAATAGACTTGCTTTAACTTTTGGTGGTCATTCAATAACAATTAAAATAGTTATCATGGTTGATTAGTTAACATATTTAGGACAGAAACCAACAACTACAACTCTCGTCCGACCAATCAACAACGACACACAGGTGAAGTAAATATTTGGTATTGTCAAAGATATCCAACAGATTTCCTCTGTTTTTGTCGAGATATTCTCTCACACTTCTCGGTCTTCCAATGTCGAAGCCGACCGTTTAGCTAAACATGTCCTTTCATCTTCTCTTGTAGTGGACCCAGTAATGGGCCCGAAGCCTCTTTGACTTTTATTTAATTAAACTAGTAAGTGTTAAAAAAAAAAAAACCGCAACAACTGCAACTAACGGGAAATACTTTTCGTACAACTTTTCATTATTATATGGGATGGGGGCAAGTGAGATTTTGTAAGTGCTCTTAGCTTTTGTATTAGTTTATTGAATATTGAATAAACAGCTATTCCAAAGGTATATGTGGAGAGCCTGATCTTATCAATAAGTAAACGTGATTGATTATGTAATTGACTGAGAGACTTACTTTTTACTTTTTGGTGGTCATTCAATAACAATTAAAATAATTATCATGGTTGATTAGTTAACTATATTTAGGACATAAACCAACAACTACAACTAATGGGAAATACTTTTCGTACAACTTTTCATTATTATATGGGATGGGGACAAGTGAGATTTTGTAAGTGCTCTAGCTTTTGTATTAGTATATTTTGAGTATTGAATAAATAGCTATTCCAAAGGTATATATTGAGCTTAATCCTATAAATAAGTAAATGTGATTGATATTAACGGCTATGTAATTTACTGAGAGAGAGAGTTGTCAGTTTCTCTGTGCGCCAAGACTCCTTACACTTTGCTTCATAATGATTGTCCAAGTCGCAACCACTGCAGGTTTCATCTTGTCAAATGGAATACAAGGGATGAGGGGTCACTTGATATATTCGTAACGTAAGGGATGAGACTTTACGATACACATTATTCAAAACAGCAGTTATATTCATAAGTGATTTTGGTCACCTAAGCAAACGCCTCAAACACAAACTTGGTACAGAAGTTATTGCTTATGTCTGGAAAACCTGTGAGCAGTAACGGCCCTGGGCATAAGCATTAGAAGCATCCGATTCCGGCCCTTGATAATTAACAGAAATTTCGGCCTATTTATAAAATATCGAAGTAGGTTAGATGGTCAAGCTAGGTAGAAAATCCCCTCAAGGTGACGGGTTCACACTATCAGGCGGCCGATTTTTTATTTTTGGGCTTCCAGCCTTTGTTTTTGTAGAGCTTTTCAGGGCCTGGCCTGCCTGTGAGTTTACACCTCCTCACATGTCTCAAACACTAAGCTTAGGGATGAAATCTGAACTCACAAAAGGAGACGTAAACTCATCGAAACAAGCCATCCTGATACGCTCTGGAGTAGCAGGAGTGTCCAAAGGGAACCATTTCCTGCCAAGACCCACCTCTGCTCGAGCCGCTTTGATCGCATCTTTAATCGCAAAGAAAACCGATGATGCCAGGAAAAACGGAGGTTCACCAACCGCTTTTGATGAATGTATCCCCTTTGAATTTGGATTCCCCTAATAGGAAAAAAAACATCTTGGGTAAGTTTCTTGCCTTCCAAGTAACGTAACAAAGCTTTTTGGATAGGCGGAGACAACACAGAGAACGAATGATGGTGATATGTGTGACAACAATCATTATACAGTGTTTCACAGTGATTGTTCTTTCAGTCGTATAAAGAAATCTATTACCTATAGTTTTTAAGAAAACAGCTAGCTAGCCTTTTGTTATAACAAACCTTATGGATAAGATACATACATTAGGAAGATCAACTCATAATGAAAGTGAACTTGTCCAAGGGAAAATATAAGAAATTGAAACGTATAAACATCTTGCCTCCATGGCATACTTTATTACCTTACAATTTTAATGATTTCATCCCCATACATATGCGCATAAGAAAGAGCAGCAAATGTATTTCTCTGAGGTTCCAAGAAACTTGAGGTAGATAGGGTACTTGGAATGAGACTTACACTTTCTGCAAAATGGGCGAGTTACACTATTATTGAGAACCACCTTATAGCAGTTGCTCCACACTTTTGCTATGCTTCCTGGCATGAGCCTTCCAGAGTCTCCAAGCACACACTTTGTATGCAAACTAGCTTGTTGATCTTTGCATGTGTAGAACCAGTTGTTTGGATCGGTTTCTGTCTCACAAATGTCACACCAGTATTTACCACTCGCGTCTTCTTCGCCATAGCATAGTGAGAGAGGATGATTGTGTACTATGTGCTTTACCACTTGTGGTAGAGTGGCACACTGGAAGCACAATAGAAATCCACAGTCACCTACAATGCAACTGATGTCCGTCCTATATATATTTCCCTTGCAACCATTGCATATGGTTTCACCTTCTACGGGAATGTAATATAAGGGATGGTGGGGATGACCTGGATGGACAAATGGCTCGGAAATTGAACCGCACAAAACATCTAGTTTCCTATTCCCATCCTTGTACATGAAACCATTGGACTCTTGACGACAAGCATAGCAATTGAAGACTTCTTGCTTCTTGTTTGTAACTAAAGTGAGCCGTTCATTGTGTAGCACATGCCATTTCTTTTTAGGACATTCAGCACATTTATGATGAAGAGAAAAATCACAATCCATACAGCCATAAAGGGATTGGAGACCGATCGGATGGGTGCATGCACTACACCACTTGTTATCCTCATAGAGAACACCATTCCCGTGGATTCTTCTTAGGTAATGCTCTATGTGGCTAAAATGATGTATTGTGTTATCATCTATCACCACATATGGTTCTACATCTTCTTCTTCTTCAGGTACTCCTTCGAGTTCTTTTCCGTTCCACACATCACCTCTGGTGGCACATTTAGAATGAACAACATAGCCAGGACACCTCTTACAAGAAAACCCGCCATAAGTCCAGTCCACCTTCTTGCGACAAACTCCGCATACAGAGTCCACAACACCAAGAACCGAAGTACGATAAACACGGTGATCATGCCGATTGATGTTAATGACACGAGGAAGGCATAAACATTCTTGATGGATCATGAAACCA
Organism: Brassica carinata; assembly: GCA_016771965.1. Lineage (NCBI taxonomy): Eukaryota > Viridiplantae > Streptophyta > Magnoliopsida > Brassicales > Brassicaceae > Brassica > Brassica carinata. The sequence continues at coordinate 64,019,919 of CM028698.1, read as the reverse complement.
CAATCAAAACATGCGTAAGGGCTTCGATCTCCCTTTAGACCGCAAGCATTACAAGTAAAAGAATCGAGTCTTGGAAGAAGGGTGAGTTGGTGATCATGCACTTTCGGATCAACAAGAGATTTTTGTGGTGGGTTCAAAACACAAGGCATATCCAGTGTGAAGTTGCAAGAAGAACAATGATAAAACAATTCTTTGTCAATCTCTCTTCCGCAAAGACGACACGTCCCATCAGAATATTCTGGTGGTTCACCAGTGAGGAGCTTAAGAGGATGCAAGGAGTGGTAAGAATGGTTTACCTCTGTTGGATGATCTGTTGCTGGGTGCCATACACAATCCACGTGGAAGGCTACATCGCATTCATCACATTTGTAATGAAATCTGCAATCATCCCTCCCACATTTAGCAGAGCACTCAAACTCAGTCCATTCCTTGAGAAGTATGAGCTTGTGGGGGTGCATCTCGAAATTGTCAATAACATCTGGTGGTGGGTACTTGGCACAGCCAAGTTCCACGTCAAAGTCACACATCTCACAACGATAGCATAGATTCACGATTCCCCTTGAACATAAATCACATATGTTACCTCCTTTATCATGTCGAAGCTGGAGAGTGTGACTGGGGTGAGATGGGTGGTCGATGAATTGAGAGAGCTCGTCGTTGCCACATTTCTTGTGGACAAAAAAGTCACAGATTTTACAATAGTAGCCCTCACTCTGTGATTCATACCCCCCACAACAATTACCTTTCCTGAGATCATTCCAAGGCATCATAGGATGCTCGTGAAACAATGGTAACAACAATCCTCCCTCAGATTCCATTTTGCTCTCTCTCGTATACTAAAGAAGATGAGGAGAAGAAAGAGGAAGGGGTTGAATACGTGTATTAAGAAAAAAAGAAGACGTGAGGTTGAACAGTGTGGCATCTCTTTCTTTGGCCACTCAAACGCTATCCCCACTCAAGTTTCTTTGTTTTTGTATTTCAATAAAAAAAGGTTCCCTACGCTTCAAGTGGGGTTGTCCGCTTTGTTTCTGGTTTTCTTTTTGCGTTTTCTCCAAATGCGTAGTATCGTTACTTATCAGCTGCATAACCGAAACGAGAAAGATGGCGGATGAAATGGACTTTTCAAGAGTCCAAATATCAAATCATTATAGTAATTAAGATTTCAATCCATTTCTAAGAGTTTTGAATCAAAGAGAATTCATGTTTTCAATTAAGCTAAAAGCAATCAATAAGATGAGGTAATTCAATCAAACTAACAAGTTTCAAGAACAACTAACAAGCAAATTTAAATCAAATAGATAAAGGAGGAATCATTGGCATATGATTTTGATTTCAGATAACTAAGATTTAATCTAAAATGACAAGGTTTCAATCAACACATCCTCCTAAGTCTAGATATCAATTCTAAGCAAGTTCTCTTCCAAGATAAAAGTTCATTTACTCTCATGATCAAACATCAAATTCCTTTGGTTTGTGTCAATCAAGCAATCATTAAAGAATGGATCATTCAACTTTCGTAACTCCCCTAACATCAAATCCCTTTGGTAGGCTAAACTAAGAGTATGTTGAGTTGACTCAGACATTTCATCGAACACCTTCCGGGCTAAACCAGAATGGCTATGTTGAGTTGACTCAGACATTTCATCGAACACCTTCCGGGCTAAACCAGAATGGCCAACTCTAGCTTAGCATTAAAATCACTCAATCAAGCAAGGAAACATATTAATCTACTCTAAACATTCTAGATCATCACTTAATCATCCTAACCCATGAATCTAAAGATGACTACTCACTCATTATCATGGTAAACACTAGATCATTAGTTGATCTAAGTCTAAACATGATTAATGATCAAAGCAATAAGTAAACACAAGAAAAATTGATCAAGATTAGATCTTTCACCTAAAGTGGCTTTTTGATTAGATAGAAAACAAGATAAGATTCTAAGATAAGGTTTAGAGGGTATTTATATGACTTCTAAAACCTAGTGGACTCAGTCAACAACCTGAAAAACCCAAATAAAACATAAATTTTCGATCAGAAGAAAAGAAACGCCGCGGATTTATTAGGTCGCTCCGCCAGGTCGCTCGCATTCTTATAAAATGATATAAACTTGCTTTTACTTTTGGTGGTCATTCAATCTCTATTATTAAAAGAGAAGTACCCATTTAAAAATGTTCTTACTTCATTAATTAAACTCCCTATTTTTTTGCTTGTCTTTTTCAGTTGGATTTATGAAATATCCTAAAACGAATAAAACTGCATAATTTATTACTTGTCTTTTCAGTTACATTAATGAAATATGCTTAAATGAATTTAAACTTCATATTTTATTTTTTGTCTTTTTCAGTTACCTTAATGAAATATCCTTAAATAAATTTGGACATAATGTCATTTAATCAACAAAAAAAACTCATGAGTTATCCTTACGTGCATAATTTTAATAATGGAGATTTTAAAAAATGGGCATCATTAAAATGTTACCTAAAACATACAGCACTAATATATAACATGCATCAATAAAATTAGAATTTGACTCACACAATTGTACGGATATTATTTTCAGTTGATTAAATTAAAAAATATTTATTTATTCAAAAAATATTTAAGAATGCCTATGTTTTTAAAAATTATCTCTATTATTAAAAGAGAAGTACCCATTAAAAGATACCTCTTAATTTTTAAACTTAATTACACTTCCATGCCACTGACAATTAAATTGAATTTCCTATTTTAATGCTTGTTTTTTTCAATTAGATTAATATGTTTTCCTTATTCAAATATAAACTTAACATCATTAAATTAACTTCTAAATATGATTACGTAAAGTAAAGTACAAATTCGAAACTTAACAACATTTAACCGAAAACGCTGGATGACATCACACTAAATCTCTATTATTAAAAGAGAAGTACCCATTAAAAAATACCCCTAAGTTTTCTAACTTATTTACACTTCCATGCCACTGAGAATTAAATTAAACTACTTATTTCAATGCTTCTCTTTTCCAGTTAAATTAATGAGTTTTCCTTAATCAAATTTAAACTTAATGTCATTAAATGAACCTACCTATTTTAATGCTTGTCTTTTCCAGTTAAATTAATGAGTTTTCCTTAATGAAATTTAAACTTAATGTCATTTAATGAACCTAAAAATACATCATATTTAACATAGCTTATTACGGACGAGTACAACCCAATAATGAACTTGAATTTTATTTTTACGAAAACGTGAATCACTTGACTTATGTAATATTTAAAATATATTAACTATAATATAACAAATGCATATAACATACCTATACTTTAGTTTGAAATGATCATGCTCAAGTTTTATAATCAACTTACATCATGCATCGATCGATGCACAATAGCCAAACCACCTATAGTTTTTGTTTTCTTTATAGGATGTATCAACCAACCAATCATCCCACTAATTTTCTAAGCTTTATAAAAAAACAAATCAATAAATACAAACTCAAAATCCAATATCTTCTATTAATCAAAACAGAATATCTTCAATGTCGTATCTTTAATGTACCTATTAAATATAGAAACTGTAACCATAATTACACTAATTATAAGAATATATTTGATTCCAACCAATTGGTATATTACTTCGGTAATTGATTTGCTTGCAGAAAAGGAAACAATAAATTTAAAATTTATAACAATATAAAGATATAGAGATTCCAACCAATTGCATATATTTGCGTATGATTTCCGCATAATAAGCTTCAAATTGAACATTGAAAAAGATAGAGAGATTTTTTTTAATCTTTTACCGACACAAACTTAACCAAAACGAAGAGTTAAATGTAATTTTTTTTTGTTACACTTCCCGAAAAAAACGGTTACAACATGGGCTTTCATAATATGGCCTTTTAACATATTAATGTTATGGACATTTAATAATTATCTTGACGAAAAAAAGACTATAAATAATTTATTATTAATAAAATTATTAAATTATTTACAATTTGATGACTAATTCATCGCCTTTTTTAAATGTTAAATTTTTCATAAAAGTTTAAAAATCATTTTAGTTTCTTTAAACATGTATAACTAATTTATAATCATTTATGCCATACTAATTCATAATATAATATTTCTTCATATTTTACATTAATAACCATTGTTTTTATATATCGTCTACAATTCTCTAATTACGTCTATTTGTTCAATTTTTTATATGATATCGAATATTCATCGTAAATAGATGGTTTAAGATGCCAAAAAAATTATTTACTTGGTGAATATAATACATCAAATATTACAAATTCATTATTTAGTTAAATAAATAACCAAAAACCGAAAATTCAAACCCGCGCTGGCGCGCGGGTCAGGGTCTAGTAACAATTAAAATAGTTATCATGGTTGATTAGTTAACTATATTTAGGACAGAAACCAACAACTACAACTAATGGGAAATACTTTTCTTACAACATTTCATTATTATATGGGATGGGAGCAAGTGAGATTTTGTAATTGTTCTAGCTTTGGTATTAGTATATTGAGTATTGAATAAATAGCTATTTCAAGGTATATATTGAGCCTAATCCTATAAATAAGTAAATGTGATTGATATTAACGGCTATGTATCGAGTGGTGTAACCACTGTACTCTGATGATTTAAGTTTAATGAAGTTGCGTTCCAAAAATAAATTAACGGCTATGTAATTGTCCAAGTCGCAACCACTGCAGGTTTCATCTTTTCCAAATGGAATGGAATACAAGGGATGAGGGGTCACATGATATATTCGTAACATAAGGGATGAGACTTAACGATATACATTAATTCAAAACAGCACTTATATTCATAAGTGATTTTGGTCACCTAAGCAAACGCCTCAAACAGCACTTATACAACTATGGGTATGGTTTCTTTGGTTATTTTAAAGATGTTAGAAGGATTCTTCAGAATGTATAATTTGAGATTATTGCAATATCAATTCTCTTGGAAGAATTTCTTTGTGGATTCACCGACTCTGGTTTCATCATCCTCCTCAAACAAGGAGAGTCTTTCACAACTATGCCTCCCTTCTATGAACGGAGATGCTCTCTCGGATTCTCTGCTGAGTCCTTACTTCAACTTACTCACCGGTTTTCTATCTTGCGTAGCGGTCTGTACGGGGCCAGAAGGTGCAATCGAGACTACTTCGGTTTTTCTCGTTGGTGAGGGTTGTTCCTCAACGTCACTTGTGACTATTTCTCAGCTATCCGACTTTGTTAGGAAAGTTTCTTCGACGCATTCAAACCATGTTTTGAATTCGCTGTCAACTTCGTATGAGGACTTATCCTGTTTAATCTCATGTTCCATTTCAGTTTATGATTGGTTTCCAAGAGGATGCTTAATTCCCTCTTGTCTTTGTAGTCCTCTAAGTTAAAGTTATAATGAAAGTTGTGTTACAAAAAAAAAAAGCAAACGCCTCAAACACAACTTGGTACAGAAGTTATTGCTTATGTCTGGAAAACCTGTGAGTTTACACCTCTTCATGTCTCAAACACTAAGCTTAGGGAAGAAATCTGAACTCACAAAAGGACAAGTAAACTCATCGAAACAAGCCATCCTTATACGCTCCGGAGTCGCAGGAGTGTCCAAAGAAAACCATTCGCTGCCAAGACCCATCTCTGCTCTAGCCGCTTTGATCGCATCTTTAATCGCAAAGAAAACCGATGATGCCAGGAAAAACGGAGGTTCACCAACTGCTTTTGATGAATGTATCCCCTTTGAGTTTGGATTCCCCTAATAGAAAAAAAAAACATCTTGGGTAAGTTTCTTGACTTGCAAGTAAAGTAACAAAGCTTTTTATTGTTACATTTATATATATATACCTTGAGAAGAGAAACATTGAAGTTGAAGGGAATGTCGTTAATGGAAGGTATCTTGAAGTTTCCAGGTCCACAAGTGAGTAGATTCCCCGGTTTAATCCATCTATGAGCTGCATCTCCCCATTTGACTTCTTCTAGAGCTACCCATCCTAACCCTTGTACGAATGCTCCTTCTATCTGCAAAACATGTTCAGAGTTCAGACACAAACGCAACACTCTTGTCTTAATGGTTTCAGGTGGTCTACTGAAAATAACATGCGCTTGCCAGCTACATACCAATCAAAATGAAAAGAGTTTTATTCATCAAAATGCAAAGAATGTTTCATGGATTCAAGTAGAGTTACCTCAGCAAAAGAGTTGCAACTGAGCTTAGAGGCAACAGGCTCCATTCGTGCTTTAATCTGCTCACAAGCGTTCAGAACCGCAGCACCGTACATGTCAGAGCTCATAGAAGCAGCAGTTGGTGACGCATTTGGAACCTATCAAGATATAGAGCATAAAACATAGTTACATCTCAACTCTTTAGCTTGATATGTTTATAATAAATGTGACCTTGTCGGTGCTTGTCTCTGATACAAAAACGGAACTAAGGGGAATGTTAAAGGCAGACGCAGCAACTTGGGCAACCTTTGTATGCAATCCTTGACCCATCTCTACACCTCCATGTGTCACCAAAACAGTACCGTCTGTGTACACATGAACAAGTGCACCTGCCTAACACCGCATAATCAAATTTATAAGTAAACAAAAACTCTGTTTCTTGCTTCTCAAGAAATAGTCGTGCAAGATGGACTTACCTGGTTCATGAACGTTTTGGTAAATGATACGCCAAACTTTGTGGGAACCATAGCCACACCACGCTTTTTCCACCGGTTATGGCTATTAAATTCGTCGACATCTCTACGAGCCTTTAGAAAGTTGCAAGACAGTTTCAACTCCTTCCAGAGCTGATGCAGTGTGCAATGCTGAAGACACTGAGAGTAATGTGTGATAGAGCCTTCCACTTGAAAGTTCATCTCCTAAAGTAACACCCAAGAACGCATCAAAACATGAAGAAACATATATCTACAAACTTTCAGGAAAACTCACTCTGATTTCTTCAGTGCTTCTATCAAGTTCAGCTGCGATTCTCTGGATCCAGTTTTCAATTATAAGCATTCCTTGTGGACCTCCAAAGCCTCGGAAAGCAGTGTTGCTAGGATAATTAGTAAAGCAAACGTTCCCTCTGATCCTCACATGTGGGATATCATAGACATTATCCGAGTTAAACATTGCAATCTCAAGAACAGCTTGGGAAAGATCCAAAGAGTTCCCACCATTGTTGTAGATTTCAAGGTCATACGCCAATACTTTCCCATCATTTGTAAACCCAACCTGCAAATTTAGCAGAATAACAATTAAAAGGAAATGTTTTGTGAGTCCAAAAAATGGAAACAAGAGGGGAAGATACCTACCTTGTACTTTCCAACAAAACTATGACGGTGACCAGATATCATCATGTCCACATCTCTGTCCAGTATGAGTTTCACGGGTCGGTTCAATAGATAGGAAGGAACAGAAGCAGCAGCAGCTATGAAGGCTGATCTCGTTTCCTTGCCACCAAAGCCACCACCAATTCTTTTGGTTTTGCATACCACTTTAGACATTGGAAGGCCAAGAACATGTGAAACATATTGCTGGTGCTTTTGAGGATCCTACATATATAAATCAAGCAGAACAAATATTTTCCATTTAAAATCATAGTTAGTTAATATCTACTGGTCATAGAATGGAACCAATGAGATTTTAGATGATATAAATGCTAAATACTCGGCCCACCATGATCTAGTTTTAAATGGGTTCCTGACAAAAAAAGCAGCTAAATAGTATGCTTACTTGAGTGGATGAGATCATATGAACTTCGTTGCCACCATCAGTAGTCCAAACCAAACTACCATGAGGCTCCATGTAAAAGTGTTCCTGGCTGCCCATTTGAACCTCTCCCTCTATCATCCTATCGCACTGACCTGACTGAAAGCATAGCTCTACATCTCCTTTCCTTAACATTTTCTCTGTGTTTGGGTGGAAACTTTTAGCAACAATAGCCTCCCGAATTGATAATATTGCTGGCAATTCTTCATACTCAACTTCAACTTTTCCTGCTGCGGCTTTTGCATTTTCATGTGTATCAGCAACAACCACACCAATGACCTACAAGAACCACATGCGGTTTAACGAAAAGCTAAGAAAGAAAGTGAAAAGTAAAGCCTTACTTGTCCCACACACGTGACCACGTCTGTAGCAAATAATTCTTCGTCGGCAACCACAGGTCCAATCTTATTATCTGCTGGAACATCATTGGCAAGAAATAAACCAGCAAAACCAGGTGAAGATTTGGATTCTGAATCATCAATAGAAATTATGCGAGCATGTGGCATTTTGCTTAGCACTAAAGCAGCATGCAAGGTATTAGGAGGCACTGGAGTATCATCAGTATATTCAGCTTCCCCTGTGACCTACATGAATGTTCAAGAGTCTTGAGACATTGTATTATGCTGGTAACAACAAGTCTACATCTTTCTCTCGTGTACTCTTTTTTTTTTTCTTTGGAACACAACTTACTTTGGTTCAATTTAAAATTCTTCCCGAAAAAGGGAATTATCCATCCTCTTTTGACCATAAACAAAAAATACAATAGATAAATAAACTAAGCAAAATAGGTCTTCAATCGAAGATGACAGCGAATTCGAGACGATGCTTGAATGCGTCGGGGGAGCTTTCACGACAATGTCGCACAGCTGGGGAATAGTCACATAATGTGACGTTGAGGTCCAGACTTCATCTACGAGAAATACCGAAGTAATTTCGGTTGCATTTTCTGATCCCGTGGAGACCGCTCCGCAAGATAGCAAAAGATGAAGAAACTGAAACAAACGCTCGGCAACGAGGCCGAGGAACCATCTCTTTCCAATGGAAGAGGAACTGGTGGTAAGGTTTTCTCCTCTGAAGAGAAGGGTGATGGAGATAGAAACAGTCCCGGTAGATTGACCGGTAAATTCTTCAAACAAGAAAGATACATAAAGTTTGAAACATAGATCTTAGTGAACCCACCCGAAATTTTTATAATACTAGCAAACCCCAATAAAATCACAAAGGCATGATTCGACTTTTTCTTCACTGATATGGGCTTTGAAGAGCTAGAAAATGGATTAGCAATAACCAACCTCTTAATGGGCCTGGCCTAACCTTCTGAAGCTTGTTCGTCAACACCCGACTAAGCAAAACAAGCAGTGGAGAGGCGAAGGTGGTTGTCGAAAATGGAGGAGATGCTGCCACTGGATGGATAAAAGACAAACGTCGTTGAGTAGTTATCCTCACCGGAATAAGCAAACCGACCGGTGAGATTTGACGGAGGCCAAGCATGAACATTGATAGCATAGTAGATCTTGTCGGGGAAGATGGTCCGGCAGATGTCGAGACCTCGGGCTTCCGGATCTGGTCGGCGAGTCAGTGGATCCCCATGGACAAAGAGTGCCTTTTCGATGGAGGCTGAGGCAGTGAGGTGGTGTTGCGAGTTAACAGAGGGGAATGGCCGAAGAAAGTCTTCAAATAGGAGGTAGATGTGGGTCATGAAGATGGTGAGACTAGACTGGATGGAGCAAAGAGATAACGGACCAGGTAATAAAGCCTTCCAGGAATCCCTGGAGAAGCCACCTATTCCGGTGGTGGTGAGCTCAACATTTGTAAACAAATTTGTGGTCGCCATGGACGAAAAAGAACTAAAAAGGACAAAAGAAGAAGGCAAAACAGAGAAAGCTGAAGAGAACACGTCGTCGGAACAGAGCGGAAAGGAAGAGGAGAAAAGGCGTCGCCGGCGTCGAAAAACGCTCTCAGATCTGGTCTCTCGATAATCGGGCCAGATCTGGTCTCTCGATAATCGTGTACTCTTAAATCACAAATATACTCTTATCACAAAAAAAATTGCATGAGAATCAATCTTGAGAACATTGGATGGACCAACATACCTGCATTCTTGCTGAAAGATGGACTGCCGGCAAGCCAACAGCTGTTCCCTGCATTACTGTCTCATAGTCTTGTCTTCCAGCTCTACATGGCCGAGAAAAAGATTTCACAGCTGACATATAAGAGGGTGGGAAAGTCTCTAAAGCTGGCTTAACATCACGTATACGATGAGAAACCCATAAGAAGAACTTAAAGAAGAAGCTTAGGACTAGAGACTTCCGAAACTCCACCATTCCACCAGGAGCATCCTCATCGATTATAACATCACTTTGAATAACCTTCAAAGCATCTTGAAGAAGACTTTTACTCCAGCTCTTTCCAATCAGAAACTCCTCAGTCTTCCTTGCACGCAAAGTAACCGCAGCCACACCACCAAAAGCAACAGATGCGTCGGAAACGAACAGTTCTTCACCTCTCTCTTCAAGAAACACACGCATTCCACCGTTGACGATAGCTATATCATCCTCCCTGCGGTGAGCCTGTTTAAACTCTTTCACATACTCCAAAGGCCTCGTCCACGGTAAGAACACTGACAACAAGATCTCGTTGCTTTCCATATCCACTTCACGGTAGCCATTGAAGAAATCTTTTGCAGGTACCGACCTAACGTCTCCGTTGCAGTTGATTATCTTGAACTCTGCTCTCGAAGCCATCCAAAGAGGGTTTAAATCAGATATCGGACTAGCTGTACAGATGTTTCCACCAATGGAAGCAACATTTCTTATTTGTGTCCCAGCAAACCACTTCAGCTGCTCAATGAAAGCCTTGCAAGCTGATGTTTCATGTGCAGGACGCTCCTTTACAACCTTCCTGAATAGTCTCAGAAGCTCAGAGAGCCTCAAAGCAGAACCAATCTCTATCCCATTGTCATTAACATTCACTGTGTTGAGTTCCGGGACTTGACCAACATATATCAGCACCTGATACTGTAACCTCTTCATCCTCATTTCGATTCCCACCTCAGTATTACCTACCACTAGCTTAGCTTCAGGATGTTTTGCCTTGAGATGGAGCAAGTACTGAAGTCTTAGAGGTCTGTACCATATCATCCCTCCATCTCCTCTCAACTTCAGAGGAGCTAACTCCCTCAGTAAAAGCTCAGGAGGGAATATAAGCTCCTTCTCTGTATACTTAGCCCCATCTGTCTCACTATAAGAGAGAGGCTGGAACCTACCGTCACCACATGAACAAGGTTTACCAGTAGATGGGCAAATACTTGAACCGTCTTGGAGGCTAAGCGAAGATAAACCACTGTATAAGGCGTCATCAGTTTTTGCGAAAACCCGAAAGGCATCAATGATGGGTCTGTAACCAGTACAGCGACATAAGTTTCCTGCGAGAGACTCTTCGATCTCCTCTTCAGAAGGTGAGTTTTTATTTGACCTCAGTAAGGCATACATGGACATGATGAACCCGGGAGTGCAAAACCCACATTGGGAACCATGAGAAGATGCCAATGACTCCTGAGAGAATAAGGATCACATCAGGACACAGATTCTCCAGAAACTAGAAACAAAAAGAACCATCTACCTGAAGTGGGTGCAAGCCATGTTTGCGATGACCAATTCCTTCAATGGATATTACATGCATTCCTTCCACAGAATAGAGAGGTGCTAAACAAGCGTTAACAGCATAGTGCCTGCAATTCAAAGTTATCAACAAGAATCTAAAACTAAGGCAAACAAGAACCAAGATACAGAGCGAGAGAGACGCACACGCATTTGTTTGATGTTCTGTCATAATTAGAGACCATCACCGTGCAAGCCCCACAACCACCTTCACCGCACCCCAGCTTTGTCCCTGTCAGTCCTAAGTCTAAAGGAAACAAGAAATGCTTTTTTAGCAAGTTATAAAAGACTTTATCTAGTCTTACTGAGATGCATACAATTCATCTTTAAATTAAGAGACATCTCTAAAGTTGATTTAAAAAAATGAACTTGTTGAGAACTTTTAATCATTTCCAAACACTAGAACTTTATCAGAAACCAAATACATGAGTAAAGTGATGATCATGTAATATACACACCTCTGAGATATTCAAGAAGTGTCATATGAGCAAGGCCATCAGGTAACACTCTACGAACGCCATTGACGTACAGTATCGCCTCCATAAACTCGTCTCTCATCTGCTCCATCTCTCCTTCCTTCTTCAGTGAACCCATAACCCAATGATTATCTTTGAACTTAAGAAGGGACTAAAAAAAGCAACAAGATGGAGAAACTGATCATGATTAAGTTTAAGTCAAAGTCAAGCACAAGGAAAGACTATGATGAGAGCATACTTTTCTCTCTGTCTGAATATAATATATGTATCTGTCGTTGTCAGTTTCTCCATTATGCAATCCAAATCCTTTGGTTTTGTCCAAAGCACCCACTAAACATAGTAGTACCACTGTTCTTAGTCGTTAGCAAACATTGTTGAATTTTCCACGGTTGAATATGTCAGCTTCACACGCAGCGACGTAAAACGAACGGCACCTACACTTCTTCAATGCAAGCTCACCAAAACGGTCTTCGCTTCTAAGGGGGTGACACACGTCATCATCGATTGCTTGACCGGCCGGTCAGATCCAAAATCCGGTTAAGAAACCGGGTCATGGTTGTTCTGATAGCTCTCATATTTGAACACACCACATAGCCGAGTTTTATGGCAGCTCGGTCCCACGTGAACCTCTTTGCAAAGTTCGTAAACTTTTGAAGGATAAAACAAGAAACAGTTTCTTCAGGCCAGCTCTCACTTTCTTTTTTTTTTTTTTTTTGAAAGAATTTTAAATTATATTCACTTCAAAAAAACCTTTGTACAACCTAATGCTATTTTTTATATACCAAAACCTATAGGCTTTTATAGTACCTTATAAAGGAACAATGAAAAAATCATCTACTCCCAAACCATACTTCCATGGCCTTTTCATATCTACCTCTGGCTTGCTGTCGTAAGGAGGAGATTCTGTTCCTAACCAACTTATCCAATTGCTTAATAAGGCAAGCAGGAGGTTGATGGCTTTCTCCCACCCTGCGTTTATTCCTCTCATGCCAAAGAGCATAAGCAGTAGCTTGAAAACTGTATCGGAAGAGAAATGTTTTGGTAACGTCTTGTAGTCCAGTTACCAGTCTTTGCAGAAGGATAGCCCATTGAGTTGTCACAGCTCCACCTGCCAAGTCTCCGATTGTTGCAAGCCAAACTTCCTTAGCGAAGGGGCAGTCAAAAAATAAATGGTCTCTCGTTTCAGTAGCTGCATTGCACAACCAACATGTAGAGAAAGCTTGAGAATTCCACTGAAGTATTCTGTCCCCCGTCGCTAACCTATTTTGGGCAGCTAACCACGTGAGGAAATAAAACTTTGGAGTAGCTTCTTTGAACCAGAGCCCCTTGGCCCATGACACACGCGGTGATCTTGCTCTGATCATGTTCCACGTTTGAGATGAGTCGAAACCTTGTCTAAAAGCTTCCTTCTCCCGTTTCCAAAGCACCATATCATCCTGCTGATTGAGCCCAACATCACTTAGCCTCAAAATCTCCTGCTCAATCTGAACTAGAACCGTAGTTCTATGTCTTCTTCTCCTGTAAGATTGGATCACCCTCTCCACCGTAGAGTGTATCGGGACCCCAAGATCAATACATCCCCTTTCCCCAGTTAAGTTGATCAATGCCCCCAACTGAGACCACTTATCGTACCAGAAGGATGTCGTCGCACCACTACACACTTCCACTCGAGTAAACTGCAAAGCAAGAGGTCTTAGCTTTAACAGTTTTTTCCACATCCAAGAGCCCAAGGAGCTTGATTCCTTTACACTCCAAAAAGAGCCTTTTCTGATGAGATACTTATGTATCCATTTGACCCACAGTGATGATCTGGAGGAAAGAATACGCCATATCAACTTCAGACAAGATACTCGATTTACTTCTTCAAGCGATCGCAGTCCTAAACCTCCTTCCTCCTTCGGTTTACACACATCTACCCAAGCAACTTTAGCCTTCTGAGTTGACATTACCGGACCTGACCAAAGGAACGCGGAGCATAGGCTGTTTATTTCTTGCAGGCACTGCTTGGGGAGACGGAACGCAGACATCCAGAAGTTCGTTAAGCTGTAGAGGACTGATCCAATCAGTTGCAGTCTACCTGCAAAAGAAAGATGGCGCGTTGTCCATGTACTGATCTTGGATCTAATTCGCACAAGTAAGGGAGCATAGTCTTGTGCTGACATTCTCTTAGACAGCAGTGGAAGCCCAAGATATTTTACTACTGCAGTTAATTTATTAGAAATTTTCAGTGTTTTTGTATCACTGAAAAGACCAGCGATCATCGGAATAGTGTTGTAAGCAAATATCCGCTGTGACATACCAATGATCGCTGATTTTTAGAAGCTGGTCGCTGACGCAGCACTCTGTTGCCGAACAGGATTATAAGGCGAATGAAAATAAAACACGTAAAAACATATAATGAATAAAGTTCAGTAAACGAACCTATCAAGTCTTCCATATTGTTTTCAATATTTACAAAATTACTAGACGTTCGGTTAATGTTTTATGTTATGTGAAATTATCGGTTAAATGGACGTTTGAACTGATTTTTTGAGCGTCTAAATTGATTTCTTCAAAAATCAGACTAAAAAATTGTTTTGTTTAAATCTGATTTGCCGATTAGGCAGATGCCTAGGTGCCGTCTAGATCAATATATAGAACACTAATTTTTTAGAATCTCTTAGAAAAAACATTTGCTTTTGCTATTCCTTTTTGAATCTTTTTGTAATTGTGCTAGATTTGATGAGAAACCATCAATAGAGATTGTATTCATAATAACATCGAATGTCACTTGTCTAATTTCAATGTTTAAACTTCTAAAAATAATATTTAAGTATGCAAAAGATTAAATTATTTTAAACCGTTAGTCTGTTTATTAAGATATTCCTTAAGGTTTTTAGTTAGGAAAATTTACTCTAATCCAACATTTTGAATTGTCCATCAAATATCGCTTGCATAGATCAATTTCTTTTCAGATGGTTTCAGTCAAATGTCAAACTCATGCTAAAACAAAATTTAAAGAAGACCAAAAGTACAGGTAAATAAAAAGATCAATCGTGATGAAGTTTGTAACGAAAATGTATCTGATAGTTATAAATCTGGTTTAAATCTACTCTATTAAAATAGAGTCCTATTTGAAATACCATGGCATATTTTAAATTCGGACTTATTGGACATGTTGTGACTAAATATAATACGTACTACTTCACATACAATTTTATACAATTATACCATCGACATTATCAATATACTGTACTTACATGTGTATCTCATCGTCATCTCCCAGCGAAGAACCATATTTCCAATCCAGTTTGATTCGATCCCACTAAATTTCTGATTTGAAGAAACCTAATCCGAGAAGATATTGATAATTGGTGTTATCCCAATTTGCTCTTATCATACGGTGGTTCTCGATCAAATCCTTTGTGCCCATTCCCGATTGGATTTGGTGTTTTCGTCTAATTCGTCAAAAATTTACTATCATCCTCTCTTTAGGGATAATTTTCAACAAAGTGTAAAAGAAACGGAGTCGCTACAGAAACCCTTGGCTGCAACTGAGATTCAGTATGGTTAGAACAAAGGAAAGGTTTACAATAGTGTGCGACCGTTTCATGGTCTGTGTTTTTCATCATTTACTTTCAGTATTTTGTTTAATTTTTACTATTATGGCGTTTGATTGTTGGGTAAATTTTGTTGGTTTAAACAGATCTGCATGAGCATCAAACTTGGGTGTGGGAACTGGGATGACCTAAAGGCAGCATTCACAATGTCACCTTTGTTCATGTTTGACCGGCTTGTGAAATCCTGCACGAGTCAGGACCTAGCTAGAAGATGTGACACTCTGATTCGGCTGATTGAAAAGGAGATTCAAGAGTTAGACGAGAGAAAAAGGCAAGCTCATAACATATATATATGCGTGTGTATGTCTTTTAGTTAGATTTTCCTTCGGATACTTATAGCTTCTGTTTTTATATATTTGGTTGATGAACAAAGACGAGTCTAAAAAGATGCCGACTTTAGCACACTGGAATGAGCATTACTGTTCTGGGTTCTGGTCAGTGACATCGATGGACTCAGCTACATCCAGGTACAAAAGGTTGGTAGTTAGTTCTCCAGTTTCTTATTAGTATATTTTACAAATGTACAATATTGACGTTCGGTTAATGTTTTATGTTATGTGAAATTATCGGTTAAATGGACGTTTGAACTGATTTTTGAGCGTCTAAATTGATTTCTTCAAAATCAGACTAAAAATTGTTTTGTTTAAATCTGATTTGCCGATTAGGCAGATGCCTAGGTGCCGTCTAGATCAATATATAGAACACTAATTTTTAGAATCTCTTAGAAAAACATTTGCTTTTGCTATTCCTTTTGAATCTTTTGTAATTGTGCTAGATTTGATGAGAAACCATCAATAGAGATTGTATTCATAATAACATCGAATGTCACTTGTCTAATTTCAATGTTTAAACTTCTAAAAATAATATTTAAGTATGCAAAAGATTAAATTATTTTAAACCGTTAGTCTGTTTATTAAGATATTCCTTAAGGTTTTAGTTAGAAAATTTACTCTAATCCAACATTTTGAATTGTCCATCAAATATCGCTTGCATAGATCAATTTCTTTTCAGATGGTTTCAGTCAAATGTCAAACTCATGCTAAAACAAAATTTAAAGAAGACCAAAAGTACAGGTAAATAAAAAGATCAATCGTGATGAAGTTTGTAACGAAAATGTATCTGATAGTTATAAATCTGGTTTAAATCTACTCTATTAAAATAGAGTCCTATTTGAAATACCATGGCATATTTTAAATTCGGACTTATTGGACATGTTGTGACTAAATATAATACGTACTACTTCACATACAATTTTATACAATTATACCATCGACATTATCAATATACTGTACTTACATGTGTATCTCATCGTCATCTCCCAGCGAAGAACCATATTTCCAATCCAGTTTGATTCGATCCCACTAAATTTCTGATTTGAAGAAACCTAATCCGGAGAAGATATTGATAATTGGTGTTATCCCAATTTGCTCTTATCATACGGTGGTTCTCGATCAAATCCTTTGTGCCCATTCCCGATTGGATTTGGTGTTTTCGTCTAATTCGTCAAAAATTTACTATCATCCTCTCTTTAGGGATAATTTTCAACAAAGTGTAAAAGAAACGGAGTCGCTACAGAAACCCTTGGCTGCAACTGAGATTCAGTATGGTTAGAACAAAGGAAAGGTTTACAATAGTGTGCGACCGTTTCATGGTCTGTGTTTTTCATCATTTACTTTCAGTATTTTGTTTAATTTTTACTATTATGGCGTTTGATTGTTGGGTAAATTTTGTTGGTTTAAACAGATCTGCATGAGCATCAAACTTGGGTGTGGGAACTGGGATGACCTAAAGGCAGCATTCACAATGTCACCTTTGTTCATGTTTGACCGGCTTGTGAAATCCTGCACGAGTCAGGACCTAGCTAGAAGATGTGACACTCTGATTCGGCTGATTGAAAAGGAGATTCAAGAGTTAGACGAGAGAAAAAGGCAAGCTCATAACATATATATATGCGTGTGTATGTCTTTTAGTTAGATTTTCCTTCGGATACTTATAGCTTCTGTTTTTTATATATTTGGTTGATGAACAAAGACGAGTCTAAAAAGATGCCGACTTTAGCACACTGGAATGAGCATTACTGTTCTGGGTTCTGGTCAGTGACATCGATGGACTCAGCTACATCCAGGTACAAAAGGTTGGTAGTTAGTTCTCCAGTTTCTTATTAGTATATTTTACAAATGTACAATATTGACATTCACTTCTGGTTGGATCACTGATTTGAGCTTTACCTAAATGAGTGTTTAAGTACTTTTTATGGTTGTCATTGATATGCTAGAATATATTTTGCTTGATTTTATCTAGAAATTTTTGATCCTGGATCTTATTGTTATATGTTGTGGACTCGGAAAAAATCTCAAATATGTGTGTTGTAATGATATTTGATTATAATTCATGGATAAGCCCGACAAACCCTCTTGATGAAATCAAATAATCTGAATGCATGGTGAGCTAGCTCGATAACAATGAACATGATTTTATAATCTCGAAATTGAAAACCATTTTTTGAACTCTTATATACAGTTTTGTAGTGGGATGTTGCTCAAAGCTAGACAGGAGCTCCTCAAGGATTGACAAGCAGGCTCTGTTTGAGAAAGCTCGCAAAAACATGTGCAGTTCCAGATACAACGGCTTACTGCTTGAAAGCTTCTCGCAGATTGTTTCATATGGGAAGTCCTTCCAACAAAAAAAAGATCCACAGGAAGTCTTGCACAACAGATCAGTAGCCTCAAAAGCTTAAAGTAGCTGTAAATCCGTTGTTAGTAACAGATGTATAGGTGAGTTTCAAGACCCCACTATGAATAAAAAGTTTAAAGTATATGTAAAATTAGCTTGCTAATTTTTTGGCTCTTGCAGGTATTTGAAACTCGGTGCTCAAGAGAGGGAGCGTGAGATTAAGATGCAAATTGTTCTTCCTTCAAGCTTCATGCAAGCTTTACTGAAGCAAGACATAAGTATAATTCCACTTCTTCTTTCAACTTTCGCTATCAAATATTCTACGGCTGATGTGGAAACCGCTGGAATATAGTTCACAGCGAAAGTCGAAAAGAGCTGATGTAGAGTTGTACAGAGGCTCTGTCTCCCTCCAGAAGTTATCCACCAACGGTAGAAATTCTGGCATATCCACCACTGCGTTAACCAATTTAAAGGGTCTTCTCGGCTTCATACTCTCAGCTGTGATCATGATCCGGCATCTCTGATGGTCTGAGCAACCTCCTGCCTCAAAAACGCAATATGATCTAGGGTACAGACTCATCCACTCTTCGTTAATGAGGGTGCGATCTAGCTTCTTGCAGATAATATCACTGTCTCTTTTATTATTCCACGTGAATCTTGGCCCCTGGTACGACATGTCAGTCAGAGAACAATAACTAACAACCTCCTGAAAGTCCCGCATTCCCGAAGTATCCTGAGCAAAATCTACATTGGAGTGCTCAGACCCATCCAAGATTTCATTAAAGTCTCCCACTACACCCCACGCCTTCTTCTTTATTATAGGAGAGTCTTGATGAGATTTTATGTCTCTCCAGAGCTCCCTTCGTTCGTCCTCCAGATTAAACCCGTAAACAAATGAACAGAAAAATTCTTCATCCATTCCCTCCAACAGAATAGAACATGTGATCATCTGAGCGCTCTGAAAGCATGGAGTAACTCTCACCTTCGGACTCCATATGATCCAGATTCTACCCAAGCGGTGATGATCGTAATTTGTAATAGAGGACCAGCCTGGGAACACCTTGTCGATGATCTTCTTAGCTTTATTCTCTTTCACCCGAGTTTCAATCAAACACCCAAATTGAAAACTACTTTTCCTAACCCACTCCTTTATTAACATATGCTTAGATGGCTTGTAAAAGCCTCGTATGTTCCAAAAGAACCCCGACATTAATTACGACGAGGTTTCCTTTTATTCAGCTCGCTGAGACTTCCATCTTGCGCTTTCTGAACAGATCTATCTCCGAAGACTTTATGCTTTATCTTCGAATCTCTAGGAAGAGATTGTCGGGGAAGAACAGTCTCCTTCTCCTTAATCTCCATACTCTCCCTACTCTCCACCCCTGAGTTCGACGTGTTATCTGCCTTGTGTATCCCTCCTTCCTCACTTGCATCTCCTACTATTTCTCCCTCCTCTTCCTCTGCACTCAGTACTGAGAATCTTGAATTAGTGAGAATAGCAACCTGCTCAAATTTTAATTCATTGTCCTTGCTCTTTGGTGAACGGCTCGACTTTCCTGGTGATACATCCCGCCACTCTTCCTCCTCGTCTGCTTTAGTTTCAACTTGAGCTTCAGCCAGAGCTGAGCTCTCCAATCCCAACTCTTCCTCCACCTCTGTTCTCATCTCATCTTCCTTCAACTCAGTCTCTGATGTTTGCTCACTTTCTCCCAAGCCATCAGAGCGTTTACACCAACATGTTTGAGATCGTCAGTGGATACACTCCTGATATCTTCGTCCGAGATGGGTGGCTCCTGCTTGACAACATAGTTCCAAGATCGCGGGAACACGGTTATAATCAAACCTCAAGTTATTATCAAGAAGACTTTTTGATTCTAGAGTCAAGAATCTGAAAAAATACTTGCATGTCAAGACATGAAACACTTTAAGAAGCAGGGTGACGTTAGTGAGTAGATTTGTTGATTCTAGAAGGTTTCCTTGAGTAACAAGCTACCTACAAAATTTCCGCACGCTTTTTGTCTCCAAATCGCCATAGCGAGATCAAATCTATACAGAACACAACGAATCAGTAATGTAACAAATACATGGAAATGGTAACTCGCCATGACTCGATTCCTCGATCGGCACAAGCAATACAGAATAATAACAAACGATTCAAAAGTGTCGAACTTTCGATAGCTAAAACAAGAATTAGTCACAAACAATGAAAAAAAATAGTAATAATCAGCAAAACATTTCGTCGAGCAATTTCAAGGGAGAGCCAATATCGTAGAAGCAAAAAAAGAGAGAGCAGAGTAAGCTCTACATCGTACCTGCAAAAAGTTTTCCGGTTAATCGGAGTTTTCCGAACGACGACGGCTACGGAGAGAGTCCACTCGTCGGAGAGTCATCCAATAATGCCATATTTGGGCCGTACCGTTTAGGACCGTAGAATGGGCTGGATCATCTTTGAACTGAAATATTCATTACTATTTTATTGTTTTTTTTTCTAGATTTTTGATGACTTTTGTAGTTTTCTACCTTTGATGATTTTTATTGTTGTAACATTCTAATTTCTAGAATGTATTATGTATTCATATTTTAGTCACTAATATAAAGAAAATACTAAAATTAAGTGCTTTTGAAATAGAACACTTTTAAAAGTAGACAATTTATCGTGAAATATTTTGATATAATGTGAATGAGGATACAGCACATAAAGTTCAGTAAGCAAATCTATCAAGTCTTCCATATTTTTACAATATGCTAGATGTTCGGTTAATGTTTTATATGAGATAATGAATTAGGCGAACGTCTAAGACGAGTTTTAGTGTCTGGGTTGATTTATTCAAAACTCGTTTTATTTAAATCTGATTTTCTGATTAGACAAGGCGCCATCTAGATCGATTTTAGAATACCAAACTTTTGTAGAATCTCTTAGGTAAAAAACATTTGTTGCTTTTATTATTCCTTTTTGAATTTTTGTTTTGAATCGTGCTATATATTTGATGAGAAACCATCAACAGAGATTGTATTCATAATAACATCAAATGTCACTTGTCTAATTTCAATGTTTAAACTTCTAAAAATAATATATAAGTATGCAACAAGGTAAATTATTTTAAACCGTTAATCTGTTTATTAAGATAGTCCTTAAGGCTTTTAGTAACGAAATTTTAGACTAATCCAAATTAAGTTGGTAACACAGAAGTCATTTTGTTGTTGCTCATAATTAAGCTGGCAAAAGAAGGTCATGGACTACAAGGTTTCCATAATAATATCATCTGTATACTTGGAGCTAGTGTTTACTATTTAATTTTTGTAGAAGGAGAATAAAACATGGACTATTCTAATTTAGAATTATTCTACATAATATATTTTTGTTTGATAATATTCAAAATGTAGACAAATTCTATTAATATGTGTTTGCAGCTCTTATTTGTTTGATGTAATTTTGTTTGAACTTGTGTCTTTAATATTTCTTTGGTGAAAGAGTCAATTATATATATCGAAACAACAACAATTACAAGGTAAGAAGGATAATTAATGACCTGCTTTTCTTTACAAATCCATGTGTAGACAGTGTAGTTACTAGATCAGTAGTCGCATAAGCTGATGTAATTTTGGACTTTGGTATTGATATGTGTTGAGGTTTGTTCGTGTACAAGAAACATTGAAACGTAAGACAATTGCGGTGGAATATATATAAATAATCCTACAAGAACCGCTGGTCAAGATCTAGTAGTTAGTTAAGTTTGAGGATAGAAATTAAGAATAATTTGGTAGCACTAGGGCTTTATCCATTCCCGTAATATTTATCCGAACCGACACAAAAAATAGGGTACCTGATCCGGTCGGATCCTGCCTAAATATCCGAATGGGACCATTTTTCAAAAACCCGAAAACCGAAATCAAATCCGATCCGAACCGAAAACCGAATGAGTATCTGAATATATCCAAACATATAAATATCTATATAAAATATTATTTTAAACTATATTTATAATAGTATTAATATCTGAAATTAAAATTATAAATCAAATATATTAGTTATTTTGGGTGTTTATAGATAAAAATAGATCTTTTGGATAAAAATACTCAAATAACATTATATCCATGGTTACTTTCGGATAAAAAATAACCAATTCGAATTATATAAATTGAGTATTTTTGGGTTTTTAAGTTATTTTAGCTAGGTGTTCAAAAAAAAAAGTTATTTTAGCTAAGTTTGAGTAGTTTAGATATAAAATATCTGAATCGAATCGGATAGTTTGGTTACTTTGGTTAAAACCAAAACCCACCCGGATCCGGGAAGATCCTACTCGAATCCAACCCGGTTTTTTGTAATACGTACCCGAATTGAATCATTGTTCAAAATCCGAAAAATTTGATACCCAAAAGAATAGTATCTACCCAAAGGGTACCCGAACACCCAGGTCTAAGTAGCACAGAAGTCATTTTGTTGTTGCTCATAATTAAGCTGGCAAAAGAAGGTCATGGACTACAAGGTTTCCATAATAATATCATCTGTATACTTGGAGCTAGTGTTTACTATTTAATTTTGTAGAAGGAGAATAAAACATGGACTATTCTAATTTAGAATTATTCTACATAATATATTTTGTTTGATAATATTCAAAATGTAGACAAATTCTATTAATATGTGTTTGCAGCTCTTATTTGTTTGATGTAATTTTGTTTGAACTTGTGTCTTTAATATTTCTTTGGTGAAAGAGTCAATTATATATATCGAAACAACAACAATTACAAGGTAAGAAGGATAATTAATGACCTGCTTTTCTTTACAAATCCATGTGTAGACAGTGTAGTTACTAGATCAGTAGTCGCATAAGCTGATGTAATTTTGGACTTTGGTATTGATATGTGTTGAGGTTTGTTCGTGTACAAGAAACATTGAAACGTAAGACAATTGCGGTGGAATATATATAAATAAATGTTTCTAAAAATTAGGGTAAATTCCGCATAATCCGACCAACTTGAGAGAAAAATCCAAATGTGAATAGAGTGATGTATATGCGAAATGTTGGAACTTAGTGTCATTTGCATGGAACCATGTTTTGAGGCTATTCCTTCGTGCAAGTGACTATACCAATTTAGGGTTCCCTCATTAATCATTTATGTAAAATTAATATATTTATTATCTCTTAAAAAATACTTAATTAAATTGATCATGAAATATTAGGGCAAAATAACAGATTTAACTAGCGTTTTTCAGTAACTAATTTAATTTCTAGAATAATTAGTATAGGCATTAATTGAGTATGCGTTTAGCTGTATTTCTTTTCTTTAACTTCCTCTTCACGTAACTAAGGCATGGAGAGCGCTGTCTTTTCTAGTTATGACGTGAAAGCTTCTTAAAAGACAGCTTTTACTTCCACCGGTAAACCCTAAACTATTTAATACTTATACTTTCACCCCTAATATTTTAAATTACTAAAATACACCCTTGTATTTAGTTTCATATAAATAGACATCAAGAAAAACCCTTTCTCCTTGGGCTCTTCTTTCAAATCTCTCTTCCCTGCTCGTTGCAGGGAAACCACCCCCACCCCTTCTTGAGTCTCTTTTGTTCACCATGGAAGACAAAAATCAGATCAATGGTAGAGAAGAAGAGATCAAGAACAAGATGAAGAAGAAAAGATCACGTGGCATGCACGTAATCGGCGTAGTTTTGTACATGCTTCGCCGTCGTAGGAGGACAAAGCCGTTTAAAAATGGGTTTTGGCGGCGAGTTGTTGAGTCCTTTCAGCAGTTGAAAAACGATAAGATTACCATGCATCCACCGTCTAATATTACGATTATGCCACCGGCTTCTCCGGTGAAGGAGAAACCTCCAGCGAGTAATGACGATCGGTTATCAGAGATGGTAGAGGTTTTCACGGCGACATCTTCTTCTTGCTCTTCGGGAATCTCTGGATATGGATCGGCAAAGTCGTTGCGTGATATGGATTGTCTTGATGAAGATGATGATGATGATGATGATGATGATGATGATGATGATGATGATGATGATGATGATGATGAGGATTGCTACCGTGACGTTGATGGAGGTGATGAGATGATTGACGTGAAAGCGGAGGAGTTTATTGAGAGATTTTACGAGCAAATGAGGATGCAAAATCAGGCTTATACAGGACGTTGCAAAGCCAAAGGGACGATGACGGTCTAGCGATGAAGCATATAATATGACATGAACGTATGGTTTATACATGCATAGAGATGTGCATGTTTATCACACTGGACGGTTCTTAGGGTATGTCTTTGTCTTTAATTATATCGAAACATTTAATCTGCAAGAAAACATATCATCTATTTGTTTATTTTATAAATTTAATTAGTGTGTTTCTAGTCGATGGTTAATTTGTACGAATTGTTTGCAATAATACTAAATTTCTAAAATACATTCATTTGCTTCCTGTCGACCAGTTCTGTTATTAATTTACTTTGCAGAAGTGAGGATTTGTTTCGGCCGAATCTGTGTCCAATAAAATATATACATTTATTATACCTATAAACTCTCGCGTCCAATAAACTCTTGAATTGGTTCAACTCACTTTTGTCTCGGACAAAATTGGGATTAACAGATTTAAACTACTTCGTATATATAGGCTTGTTCATTACCGTCCCATAGACCTAAGAATGACGAACTCCCAAAGCTAACTAATTCTTTTGAATGGTACCAAATTTCACGATATATCAACAATTCATTTGTTTGCTCTATTATTAAACTTATATAATGTTTGTAAATGTATAACTAAATCATAAACACGGATTCAATTAAGACGTAAAATCATTTTGTAGAAAACACAGGAGCTTGAATAGGTCTTAGATTCTAAAACGAGAGCGGAGTTATAGTCAAACTTACATACAAATGGCTTCTGGGTTGGCCTTAAAGATAGGATACATTAGAGGTTATTATCGTGGTCATAGTGTGTCTTTCCCCGGGAAACTAGGGTTTAGCATTGTGCTATTTTGTGTATTTAAAAACAAAAACAACACTCCTTATTGTTCTAATTAAATCCATTCAGAGATAACGAAACATAGTAAGATATAATGCTGTCTTCTCGAGCTCTTAATGCAGCGTCTCGTTCGTCTCTCAGTCGTCCTCTTCTCGCCAAGAGACTAGCTTCTTCTGGTCGAACTGCTGATCCTGAGATCCATGGTCGTAACGATGGAGACGAGCCTAGTCTTTTCCCAACAGACCCCGAAGTATCATCCATCTTTTATTTACATTTTCTGTCATTAATTACACTTTAATTCGACTTTACATTGTCAAAAGTTAAAACTAAAAATGTAGATTGTTTCTAAAACTTTTGTTTTTATTGCCAATCATGCTTAAAAAAATTTAGAGGTAGGTCTTAAAACATAACTATACTCACTTAACCAACCAGATTATTAATTATTAACTGTGATATGTTTTTTGTTGTAGGGTTTGGATGATGTAGCGAATCCCAAGACTCCGGCAGATGAGATTGTACCGGACATTCGACCACCCGGTTTAGAAAAAGAACCGCTTAAGCCTCCTAAAAACCCACGAGCTACTTCACACAAGATTGAGTCTACTCCGGTTAGTCTGCCCGCAGATCCCAGTCTCCAACAGAAACGAAAATGAGAGCAGCAAAAGCCTTAGCAGCTGCACCCGCCATGGTCGCCTAGTATAAGACATACTATTGTGAACTGTAGGCAGATATGTTTACTTTTTATTAGCTTTTGAGAATAAAAAAAAACAAATTATTTATGCTTTCTTGGGACTAAAGAAAGTAATTTACTTCCATTTTTACAAATGTGTTAGTATCTTGGAATTTTGAGTTGATGTGATGCATGAGATTAGGCACAATAGATTTGATTCAAGAATATGTGGTGATAATTAAAAGACAGTTTTCAAATGGTCCAAAACGGTTTTAATTTGGTTCTTCAACAGAATTCCTTCGGTGTTTATCCCCCACAAGCTGTAAATTTTGAAGAGAGTCACATTCCAAAGTTGCTATTAAAGAAGTCTTAAAAGAAAATAGATAAAAAAATAATTTATTGAGGCAAACATAGAAAGATAAAAACTCTTTTCATAATTTCACAAGTTTCAGTTACAAAAAAAAAAAAAATAATAATAATAATTTCACAAGTTTTTTTGTGTTCTTTATGTATTCCACCTTTGAAAAACTACCATTACTTTGATTCACTTAACATCATCAAAGCAAAACACCCCATCATTGTGATCAATAATATTATATTAACTAGTGGTCTGTCCGCGTTTTGCGCAGATTGTTCGGTTTAAAATTTATGATTTTGTTGGATAATTTTCATTGTCAATAGATATAGAGCTTTTAATATGGTTGTACTTTATGTGTTTGGCATGCTAGTGTAACTTTTATGTAACGTGTGTATCGTAAATATAGTGGGTGTAACATAGTAAATGTTTTGGCTTA
Source organism: Brassica carinata (assembly GCA_016771965.1). Taxonomy (NCBI): domain Eukaryota; kingdom Viridiplantae; phylum Streptophyta; class Magnoliopsida; order Brassicales; family Brassicaceae; genus Brassica; species Brassica carinata. The sequence goes on along the minus strand of CM028698.1, from coordinate 63,993,347 downwards.
GAGTTGTCTTTATGGTCATAGAGAGGGGATTGATGAAAGAAGGGGGAATGTTACTATGAAATTGTGGAAAATATTAAGCAATAACTCTGATATTTTCCAATAGTGAAACAGTATTTAACTATAATATTTGTCATTTTTTAATATTCTGTATAGTATAAGGATGTTGAGAACTTGTAGTCTAATGTTGTTAGTAAACAATAGGGTTCGGGGGAAGTTTGTTTTGGTGAATTGTTTTTTGCACATGTTTGTGTGTTGTTTCTTCATATTCTTTCTATAAAATTTACGATGATGTTTGAAATTTTGTTAAAATTGCAAATTAAATCTTTGAGGAATATACTTTAGTAATATTTGAAAGAAAGAGAGGAGCTAGTGTTTAAAATGCAAGTACGGAGAGGTGCTAGTGTGGCAATGACTAACATGGTCATTGATAAGGATAATGTCAAAATTATATATATTTATTAGGTTTTTAAGGTCAACGATGGCGCTTTTATTCCATTATCGATTGCCACTTCTGAATTTAGGTTGTTTTGTAAAGAGATACGAATGACTTATATATGTGCTAAGCTAGTGTGGTGGTTAGAGTTTTCATGTTGTGGTCCAATAATTGAGTTCTTCCACGGTAGTGTTGGAAGTTGGTGGGCTGAGATTATATGATGGGCTATTGATTAAAGATGTTGGAATGAATTTGTTGATTATATGTTTAATAAGTGTTTCTAGCCAGTTATGATTTGAACTTTTTATTATAGTAATGAACTGGGATGGTAGGAGCTGGTGTTGAAGTTGAAACCCTTAAATTTTTTTTTTTTTAATCGTAGTTGTAGGACATGAATTTTTAGAACTGAACTCTTTAGATGCTTTCTGATAATTGGTTTTCATGCTTCCCTTTCTACTGGTTGATGAATGTTTTAAGTGAGCTTCTTCTGGGAGATTTGAAGGTTGTTATGTTATTGTTTTGGGCATTCAAGATTTTTTTGTTGTTATTATGAGGTGATCTAACCGCGATGATGATGTTGTAGGTCAGATTTCAAGTGGATTTTCGGATTTGTTGACTTTGTAATAATTTCCAGGCTGATGTGGAGAAACTTTGGTTGGTTTCAACAAAAAAAACTTTGGTTGGTTTCCGTTCATGTTCGGCCTCTGTGTTAATTTAAAATTTGTTAATCATATCAGTTTATGAATATACGGCGAGGGTGGGGTGTGTCACATTTTCCCAGTGGTGGTGTCATCGGTTTTTATTAGAACATGGTCAGTGAATGTGAAGTTGTCGAGCTATGTGTAAACCGTAACACCGTATGGCCATACACAGAAGTTTAAATTTAATTTGCTATGAGGACAATGTTTTTATTTATGATAACGTAACTAATTGTTTGTTTATTTTTGTAGTCAAAGATTCGTAAAAATATTTGAAAAATGTTAAGAAATTTGTAAGTGCTTTTATAGTTACAGATTAGCATTTATATGAAATTTCTATATATCTGTCCATTTAAATAGTAACCTTTTTTTGTTTTCATCATATGTAAAGCTTTGTAAACAATAAATATACTTCTCGTATTTAATAAAAGTGTCACTGGGAAATTTTTCACGCATTAAGAAATAACTTAAAATTATATTTTATTCTTTGTTCACACACTAAAATTTTTGCCTTTTAATTAATTCACTGACAAAATGAAGTTAAAAATGAAAATTTATTTAAAATTCCGCATTGAAAATACTAGGCACGAAAATAAAATTCCGCATTGAAAATACTAGGCACGAAAATCTAAATGACATTTTTTTAAGAAACAGAGGAGTATATGAAATTTACTAAATTAATTTATAAAAAACTTTAACGATGCTCATGTACCATGAAAGAGAGTTTAACATACATTAATACCAATGTAGAATGTGGTTAGAAGTTTTAAAACAATGCTAAAGATTATATGGTTCAGTATATAAAGCATTTACCAAAATTCAATATTTTTGTAGGTGGTTGGTTAACACATAAATTTTGAGAAAATTTCAAAAAATATGAAAATATTTTTTAATGCATAGTTGCATCATGCACTAACATATGATGATGTTGAAAGAGGTTTGGAGCGTTTGTTGTCTCCGTTTTTCAAGAAAATAACGATTTTATAATAGTTATTTAATCGATTTAGGGAGTATTATGAAGTCTAAATTAATTGATAAAAAATGATAACGATTATCATATACCATGAAAGAGAGTTTAAAATACATTAATACAAATGTAGAATATGGTTAGAAATTTTAAAACAACACTAAAAATTTTAGGCTTCAGTATATAGAGCGTTTAACATAAAACTCAATATTTTCGTAAGGGATTAACACAAAGATTTTGAAAAAAATTCAAAAAATATAACAATATTGTTTTAATGCATAGTTGCCTCCTGTACTAATATGGTGATGGTCAAAGAGTTTTGAAACCTTTGTTGTCTTCATTCCTCTAGAGAATTGCGATTTTATAATGGTTAGTTCACTAATTTAGGGTGTATATGAGATTTTATTAAATTAATTTATAAAAAAATTTAACATTGCTCATGTATCATGAAAGAGAGTTTAGCATACATTAATACAAATGTAGAATGTGGTTAGAAATTTTAAAACAATACTAAAGATTATACACTATATAAATCATTTACCAAAATTCAGTATTTTTGTAGGGGTTGTTAACACATAGATTTTGAGAAAATTTCAAAAAATATGATAATATTGTTTTAATGCGTAGTTACATCCTACACTAATATATGATGATGCTGAAAGAGGTTTAGAGCCTTTGTTGTGTCCGTTTTTCAAGAAAATAACGATTTTATACTGGTTATTCCACCGATTTAGGGAATATTATGAAGTTTTACTAAATTAATTGATAAAAAATAATAACGATTCCCATATACCATGAAATAGAGTTTAACATACATTAATACAAATGTAGAATGTGGTTAGAAATTTTAAAATAACACTAAAATGTATAAGCTTTAGTATATAGAGCGTTTAACGTAAAACTCAATATTTTCGTAGAGGTTAACGCATAGATTTTGAGAAAAACTCAAAAATATAACAATATTGTTTTAATGCATAGTCGCTTCCTTTAATAATATATGATGATGGTGAAAGAGGTTTGGAATATTTGTTGTCTCCATTTCTCTAGAAAATAGCGATTTTATAATACTTAGTCCACTAATTTAGAGAGTATATGAAGTTTTATTATATTAACTTATAAAAAAAAATTGAACGATACTCATGCACCATGAAAGGCAGTTTAGCATATATTAATACAAATGTATAATGTGGTTAAAATTTTTAAAACAATACTAAAGATTATAGGCTTCAGTATATAAAGCATTACCAAAATTCAATCTTTTTGTAGAGGTTAACTCAAAATTTTTGAGAAAATTTCAAAAATATGATAATATTGTTTTAATGCATAGTTGCATCCTACACTGATATATGATGATGTTGAAAGAGGTTTGGTGCCTTTGTTGTGTCCGGTTTTCAAGAAAATAGCAATTTTGTCGTATTTATTCCACCGATTTAGAGAGTATTATGAAGTTTTACTAAATTAATTGATAAAAAACTATAACGATTCCCATATACCATGAAAGAGAGTTTACCATACATTAATACAAATGTAGAATGTGGTTAAAATTTTTAAAAAACACTAAAATGTTTAGGCTTCAGTATATAGAGCTTTAACGTAAAACTCAATATTTTCAGCACATAGATTTTGAGAAAAACTCAAAAATATAACAATATTGTTTTAATGCATAGTCGCTTCCTTTAATAATATATGATGATGGTGAAAGAGGTTTGGAATATTTGTTGTCTCCATTTCTCTAGAAAATAGCGATTTTATAATACTTAGTCCACTAATTTAGAGAGTATATGAAGTTTTATTATATTAACTTATAAAAAAAAATTGAACGATACTCATGCACCATGAAAGGCAGTTTAGCATATATTAATACAAATGTATAATGTGGTTAAAATTTTTAAAACAATACTAAAGATTATAGGCTTCAGTATATAAAGCATTACCAAAATTCAATCTTTTTGTAGAGGTTAACTCAAAATTTTTGAGAAAAATTCAAAAAATATAACAATATTGTTTTAATGCATAGTTGCATCCTACACTGATATATGATGATGTTGAAAGAGGTTTGGTGCCTTTGTTGTGTCCGGTTTTCAAGAAAATAGCAATTTTGTCGTATTTATTCCACCGATTTAGAGAGTATTATGAAGTTTTACTAAATTAATTGATAAAAAACTATAACGATTCCCATATACCATGAAAGAGAGTTTACCATACATTAATACAAATGTAGAATGTGGTTAAAATTTTTAAAAAAACACTAAAATGTTTAGGCTTCAGTATATAGAGCGTTTAACGTAAAACTCAATATTTTCAGCACATAGATTTTGAGAAAAATTCAAAAAATATAAAAATATTGCTTTAATGCATAGTTGCCTCCTGTACTAATATATGGTGGTGGTCAAAGAGGTTTGGAACCTTTGTTGTCTTTATTTCTCTAGAGAATATGATTTTATAAAGGTTAGTCCATTAATTTAAGGAGTATACGAAATTTTACTAAATTAATTTATAAAAAAATTGAACGATGCTCATGTACCTTGAAAAAGAGTTTAACATACATTAATACAAATTTAGAATGTGGTTAGAAATTTTAAAACAATACTAAAGATTATATGGTTCAGTATATAAAGCATTTACCAAAATTCAATATATTTGTAGGGGGTTGGTTAACACATATATTTTGAGAAAATTAAAAAAAATATGAAAATATTTTTTTAATACATAGTTGAATCATGCACTAACATATGATGATGTTGAAAGAGGTTTGGAGCATTTGTCGTCTTCGTTTTTTAAGAAAATAACTATTTTACAGTGGTTATTCCTTGGATTTAGGGAGTATTATGAAGTTTCACTAAATTAATTGATAAAAATTATAATAATTTTCATATACCATGAAAGAGAGTTTAAAATAAATTAATACAAATGTAGAATATGGTTAGAAATTTTAAAACAACACGAAAAATTTTAGGCTTCAGTATATAGAGCGTTTCACGTAAAATTCAATATTTTCGTAGGGGTTAACAAATAAATTTTGAGAAAACTTGAAAAATATAACAATATTCTTTTAATGCATAGTTGTCTCCTGTAGTAATATATGGTGATGGTCAAAGAGATTTGGAATCTTTTTGTCTACATTTCTCTAGATAATAACGATTTTATAACGGTTAGTCCACTAATTTAGGGAGTATATGAAATTTTACTAAATTAATTTATAGAAAAATTCAACGATGCTCATGTATCATGAAAGAGAGTTTAGCATACACTAATACAAATGTAGAATGTGGTTAGAAATTTTAAAACAACACTAAAGATTATGGGGTTCAGTATATAAAACATTTACATAAATTCAATATTTTTGTAGAGGTTAACACGTAGATTTTGAAAAAATTTCAAAAAATATGACAATATTGTTTTAATGCATAGTTTCATCCTACACTAATATATGATGATGTTGAAAGAGGTTTAGAGCCTTTGTTGTGTCCGTTTTTCAAGAAAATAGCAATTTTGTAGTGATTATTCCACTGATTAAGTTAGTATTATGTAGTTTTACTAATTAATTGATAAAAAAATTAGAACGGTTTCCATATATCATAAAAGAGAGTTTAACATACATTAATGCAAATGTAGAATGTGGCTAGAAATTTTAAAACAACACTGAAGATTATAGGCTTCAATATATAAAGCATTTACCAAAATTCAATATTTTTGTAGGGGTTAACAAATAGAATTTTAAAAATTTCAAAAAATACAAAAATATTGTTTTAATACATAATTGCATCATGCACTAACATTTGACGATGTTGAAAGAGGGTTGAAGCCATTTTTGTCTCCGTTTTTTATGAAATAATGACTTTAAAGTAGTTACTCCACCAATTTAGGGAGTATAATAAAATTTGTACTAAATTAATTGATAAAAAATAATAACGATTCTCATATACTGTGAAAGAGAGTTTAACATACATTAATACAAATTTAGAATGTGGTTAGAAATTTTAAAATAACACTAAAATGTATAAGCTTTAGAATATAGAGCGTTTAACGTAAAACTCAATATTTTCGCAGGGGTTAACACATAGATTTTGAGAAAAACTAAAAAAATATAAAAATATTGTTTTAATGCATAGTTGCCACCTTTACTAATATATGATGATGGTCAAAGTTTGAAACCTTTGTTTTCTTTATTTCTCTAGAGAATAGCGATTTTATAATGGTTAGTCCACTAATTTATGGAGTATATGAAGTTTTACTTAATTAACTTATAAACAAAATAGAACGATGTTCATGCACCATGAAAGAGAGTTTAGCATACATTAATACAAATGTAGAATGTGGTTAAATTTTTTTAAATAATTCTAAAGATTATAGGCTTCAGTATATAAAGCATTTACCAAAATTCAATATTTTTGTTGGGGGTTAATACATAGATTTAGGGGCTATTATGAAGTTTCACTAAATTAATTGATAAAAAATTATAACGATTCTCATATACCATGAAAGAGAGTTTAACATACATTAATACAAATGTAGAAAGTGGTTAGAAAATTTAGATGAACAGTAAAAGGTATAAGTTTCAGTATAAAGAGCGTTTAACGTAAAACTCAATATTTTCGTAGACATATAGATTTTGAGAAAAAATAAAAAAATATAATAATATTTCTTTAATGCATAGTTACCTCATGTACTAATATATGATGATGGTCAAATAGGTTTGGAACTTTTGTTGTCTCCATTTCTTTAGAGAATAGCGATTTTATATTGGTTAGTCCACTAATTTAGGGAGTATATGAAATTTTACTATATTAATTTATAAAAAAATTGAACGATGCTCATTTATCATGAAATAGAGTTTAGCATACATTAATACAAATGTAAAATATGGTTAGAAATTTTAAAATAACATTAAAGATTATAGGCTTCAGTATATAACGCTTTTACCAAAATTCAATATTTTTGTAGGGGTCAACGCATAGATTTTGAGCAATTTTCAAAAAATATGACAATATTGTATTAATGCATAGTTGCATCATGCACTAACATATGATGATGTTGAAAGAGGTTTGGAGCCTTTGTTGTTTCCGTTTTTCTCGAAAATAGTCATTTTATAGTGGTTATTCCACCGATTTTGGGAGTATTATGAATTTTTACTAAATTAAATAATAAAAATTATAACGATTCTTATATTCCATGAAAGAGAGTTTAAAATAAATTAATACCAATGTAGAATATGGTTAGAAATTTTAAAACAACACTAAAATTTTTAGGCTTCAGTATATAGAGCGTTTAACGTAAAACTCAATATTTTTTCGCAGGGGGTTAACACATTGATTTTGAAAAAAAATCAAAAAATATAACAATATTGGTTCAATTCATAGCTGCCTCCTGTACTAATATATGGTGATGGTCAAAGAGGTTTGAAACCTTTGTTGTCGTCCTTACTCTACAAAATAGCGATTTTATAATGGTTAGTTCACTAATTTAGGGAGTATATGAAATTTAACTAAATTAATTTATAAAAAAAATTTAACCTTGCTCATGTACCTTGAATGAGAGTTTAACATACATTAATACAAATGCGGAATGTGGTTAGAAATTTTAAAACAATACTAAAGATTATATGGTTCAGTATATAAAGCATTTACCGAAATTCAATATTTTTGTAGGGATTAACACATAGATTTTGAGAAAATTTCAAAAAATATGACAATATTGTTTTAATGCATAGTTGCATCATGCACTAATATATGATGATGTTGAAAGAGGTTTGAAGCCTTTGTTATATACGTTTTTCAAGAAAATAACGATTTTGAAAGAGGTTTGAAGTGTTTGTTGTCTCCGATTTTCAAGAAAATAATGATTTTATAGTGGTTATTCCACGATTTAAGGAATATTATGAAGATTTACAATATTAATTGATAAAAAATTATAATGATTCTCATATACCATGAAAGAGAGTTTAACATACATTAATACAAATGTATAATGTGGTTAAATATTTTAAAACAACACTAAAAAGTTTAGGCTTCATTATATAGAGCGTTTAACGTAAAACTCAATATTTTCGTAGGGGTTAACACATAGTTTTTGTGAAAACTTCAAAAATATAACAATATTGCTTTAATGCATAGTTGCCTCATGTACTAATATATGGTGATGGTCAAAGACATTTGGAATCTTTGTTGTCTTCGTTTCTCTAGAGTATAGCGATTTTATAAAGGTTAGTTCACTAATTTAGGGAGTATATGAAATTTTACTAAATTAATTTATAGAAAAATTGAACGATGCTCATGTACCAGGAAAGAGAGTTTAACATACATTAATACAAATGTAGAATGTGGTTAGAAATTTTAAAACAACACTAAAGATTATAGGGTTCAGTATATAAAGCATATACATAAATTCAATATTTTTGTAAGGTTAACAAATTGATTTTTAGAAAATTTCAAAAAATATGACAATATTGTTTTAATGCATATTTGAAATCTACACTAATATATGATGATGTTGAAAGAGGTTTAGAGCATTTGTTGTGTCCGTTTTTCAAGAAAATAGTAATTTTGTAGTGATTATTCTACTGATTAAGATAGTATTACGTAGTTTTTCTAATTTATTGATAAAAATCAGAAAGATTCTCATATACCATAAAATAGAGTTTAACAAACATTAATACAAATGTAGAATATGGTTAGAAATTTTAAAACAACACTGAAAAGTTTAGGCTTTAGTATATAAAGCATTTACTAAAATTCAATATTTTTGTAGGGGTTAACACATAGATTTTGAAAAATTCAAAAAATATAACAATATTGTTTTAATGCATAGTTGCCACTTGTACTAATATATGGTGAGGGTCAAAGAGGTTTGGAACCTTTGTTCTCTTTATTTCTCTAGAGAATAGCGATTTTATAATTTTTAGTCTACTAATTTAGGGAGTATATGAAATATTACTAAATTAGTTTATAAAAAAATTGAACGGTGCTCATGTACCATGAAATAGAATTTAACATACATTAATACAAATGTAGAATGTGGTTAGAAATTTTAAAACAATACTAAAGATTATATGGTTCAGTATATAAATCATTTCCCAAAAACTCAATATTTTTGTAGGGTTAACATAGATTTTGAAAATTTTCAAAAAATATAACAATATTATTTTAATGCATAGTTGCATCTACACTAATATATGATGATGGTCAAAGAGGTTTGAAGCCTTTGTTGTCTCCGTTTTCAAAAATGCGATTTTATAATGGTTAGTCCACTAATTTAGGGAGTATTATGAAGTTTTACTAAATTAATTGATAAAAATTATAACGAATCCCATTTACCATAAAAGAGAGTTTAACATACATTAATACAAATGTAGAATGTGGTTAGAAATTTTAAAACAGCACTAAAAAGTTTAGGCTTCAATATATTTAACGCTTAACGAGAACTCAATATTTTCGTAGGGGTTAACACATAGATTTTGAGAAAACTTCAAAAATATAACAATATTCTTTTAATGCATAGTTGCCACTTGTACTAATATATGGTGAGGGTCAAAGAGGTTTGGAACCTTTGTTCTCTTTATTTCTCTAGAGAATAGCGATTTTATAATTTTTAGTCTACTAATTTAGGGAGTATATGAAATATTACTAAATTAGTTTATAAAAAAATTGAACGGTGCTCATGTACCATGAAATAGAATTTAACATACATTAATACAAATGTAGAATGTGGTTAGAAATTTTAAAACAATACTAAAGATTATATGGTTCAGTATATAAATCATTTCCCAAAATTCAATATTTTTGTAGGGGTTAACACGTAGATTTTGAAAATTTTCAAAAAATATAACAATATTATTTTAATGCATAGTTGCATCATTCACGATGATGTTGAAAGAGGTTTGAAGCCTTTGTTGTCTCCGTTTTTCAAAAAATAACGACTTTATAGTGGTTATTCCACTGATTTAGGGAGTTTTATGAAGTTTTACTAAATTAATTGATAAAAAATTATAACGAATCCCATTTACCATAAAAGAGAGTTTAACATACACTAATACAAATGTAGAATGTGGTTAGAAATTTTAAAACAGCACTAAAAAGTTTAGGCTTCAATATATTTAACGTTTAACGTAGAACTCAATATTTTCGTAGGGGTTATAAGACATAGATTTTGAGAAAAAATCAAAAAAATAACAATATTATTCTATTCCATAGTTTCCTTCTGTACTAATATATGGTGATGGTCTAAGAGGCTTGAAACCTTTGTTTTCTTTATTTCTCTAGAGAATTGCGATTTTATAATGGTTAGTTCACTAATTTAGGGAGTATGTGAAGTTTTACTAAATTAACTTATAAAAAAAATTGAACGATGCTCATGCACCATGAAAGAGAGTTTATCATACATTAATATAAATATAGAATGTGGTTAGAAATTTTAAAACAACACTAAAGATTACAGGCTTCAGTATATAAAGCATTTACTAAAATTCAATATTTTTGTAGGGGATAACAAATAGATTTTGGAAAATTTTCAAAAAAAATAAAAATATTGTTTTAATGCATAGTTGCATTATGCACTAACATATGATGATGTTGAAAGAGGTTTGGAACTTTTGTTGTCTCCGTTTTTCAAGAAAATAAAGATTTTATAGTGGTTATTCCACTGATTTAGGGAATATTATGAAGTTTTACTAAATTAATTGATAAAAAATAATAACGATTCCCTTATACCATGAAAGAGAGTTTAACATACATTAATACAAATGTATAATATTGTTAAAAATTTTAAAATAACACTAAAATGTTTAGGCTTCAGTATATAGAGCGTTTAACGTAAAACTCACTATTTTCGTAGGAGTTAACACATAGATTTTGAGAAAAATTCAAAATATATAACAATATTGCTTTAATGCATATTTGTCTCTTGTACTAATATATAATGATGGTCAAAGATTTTTGAAACCTTTGTTTTGTCTCCATTTCGTTAGAGAATAGAGATATTATAAAGGTCAGTCCATTAATTTAGGGAGTATATGAAGATTTACTACATTAACATATAAAAAAAATTGAACGATACTCATGCACCATGAAAGACAGTTTAGCATACATTAATACAAATGTATAATGTGGTTAGAAATTTTAAAACAATACTAAAGATTATAGGCTTCACTATATAAAGCATTAACAAAATTCAATCTCAAAAATTTTGAGAAAAATTCAAAAAATATAAAAATATTGTTTTAATGCATAGTTGCATCCTACACTAATATATGATGTCCGGTTTGGAGCCTTTTTTGTGTCCGGTTTTCAAGAAAGTAGCAATTTTGTCGTATTTATTCCACCGATTTAGGGAGTATTATGAAGTTTTACTAAATTAATTGATAAAAAATTATAACGATTCCCATATACCATGAAAGAGAGTTTAATATACATTAATACAAATGTAGAATGTGGTTAGAAATTTTAAAACAACCCTAAAATATTTAGGCTTTGTATATAGAACGTTTAACGTAAAACTCAAAATTTTCAGCACATAGATTTTGAGAAAAATTCAAAAAATATAACAATATTGCTTTAATGCGTAGTTGCCTCATGTACTAATATATGGTGGTGGTCAAAGAGGTTTGAAACCTTTGTTTTCTTTATTTCTAGAGAATATGATTTTATAAATGTTAGTCCACTAATTTAGGAGTATATGAAATATTACTAAATTAGTTTATAAAAAATTGAACGATGCTCATGTACCATGAAATAGAATTTAACATACATTAATACAAATGTAGAATGTGGTTAGAAATTTTAAAACAATACTAAAGATTATATGGTTCAGTATATAAAGCATTTACCAAAATTCAATATTTTTGTAGGGTTAACACATAGATTTTGAAAATTTTCAAAAAATATAACAATATTATTTTAATGCATAGTTGCATCATTCGATGATGTTGAAAGAGGTTTGAAGCCTTTGTTGTCTCCGCTTTTCAAAAAATAACGACTTTATAGTGGTTATTCCACTGATTTAGGGAGTATTATGAAGTTTTACTAAATTAATTGATAAAAAATTATAACGATTCCCATTTACCATAAAAGAGAGTTTAACATACATTAATACAAATGTAGAATGTGGTTAGAAATTTTAAAACAACACTAAAAAGTTTAGGCTTCAATATATAAAGCATTTACTAAAATTCAATATTTTTGTAGGGTTAACACATAGATTTTGAAAAAATCAAAAAATAACAATATTATTCTATTCCATAGTTTCCTTCTGTACTAATATATGGTGATGGTCAAAGAGGTTTGAAACCTTTGTTTTCTTTATTTCTCTAGAGAATAGCGATTTTATAATGGTTAGTTCACTAATTTAGGAGTATGTGAAGTTTTACTAAATTAACTTATAAAAAATTGAACGATGCTCATGCACCATGAAAGAGAGTTTATCATACATTAATACAAATGTAGAATGTGGTTAGAAATTTTAAAACAACACTAAAGATTATAGGCTTCAAGATATAAAGCATTTACTAAAATTCAATATTTTTGTAGGGATAACAAATAGATTTTGGAAAATTTTCAAAAAATAAAAATATTGTTTTAATGCATAGTTGCATTATGCACTAACATATGATGATGTTGAAAGAGGTTTGGAACTTTGTTGTCTCCGCTTTTCAAGAAAATAAAGATTTTATAGTGGTTATTCCACGATTTAGGAATATTATGAAGTTTTACTAAATTAATTGATAAAAAATTATAACGATTCCCATATACCATGAAAAGAGTTTAACATACATTAATACAAATGTAGAATATGGTTAGAAATTTTAAAACAACCCTAAAATATTTAGGCTTTGTATATAGAACGTTTAACGTAAAACTCAATATTTTCGTAGGGGTTAACACATAGATTTTGAGAAAATTCAAAAATATATAACAATATTGCTTTAATGCATATTTGTCTCTTGTACTAATATATAATGATGGTCAAAGATTTTGAAACCTTTGTTTTGTCTCCATTTCTCTAGAGAATAGAGATATTATAAAGGTTAGTCCATTAATTTAGGGAGTATATGAAGATTTACTACATTAACATATAAAAAAAATTGAACGATACTCATGCACCATGAAAGACAGTTTAGCATACATTAATACAAATGTATAATGTGGTTAGAAATTTTAAAACAATACTAAAGATTATAGGCTTCACTATATAAAGCATTAACAAAATTCAATCTCAAAATTTTGAGAAAATTCAAAAATATAAAAATATTGTTTTAATGCATAGTTGCATCCTACACTAATATATGATGATGGTCAAAGAGGTTTGGAGCCTTTTTGTGTCCTGTTTTCAAGAAAATAGCAATTTTGTCGATTTATTCCAATCGATTTAGGAGTATTATGAAGTTTTACTAAATTAATTGATAAAAAATTATAACGATTCCCATATACCATGAAAGAGAGTTTAATATACATTAATACAAATGTAGAATGTGGTTAGAAATTTTAAAACAACCCTAAAATATTTAGGCTTTGTATATAGAACGTTTAACGTAAAACTCAAAATTTTCAGCACATAGATTTTGAGAAAAATTCAAAAAATATAACAATATTGCTTTAATGCGTAGTTGCCTCATGTACTAATATATGGTGGTGGTCAAAGAGGTTTGGAACCTTTGTTGTCTTTATTTCTCTAGAGAATATGATTTTATAAATGTTAGTCCACTAATTTAGGGAGTATATGAAATATTACTAAATTAATTTATAAAAAAATTGAACGATACTCATGTACCATGAAAGAGAGTTTAACATACATTAATATAATTTAGAATGCGGTTAGAAATTTTAAAACAATACTAAAGATTATATGGTTCAGTATATAAAGCATTTACCAAAATTCAATATTTTTGTAGGGGGTTGGTCAACACATATATTTTGAGAAAGTTTAAAAAAAATATGAAAATATTGTTTTAATGCATTGTTGCATCATGCACTAACATATGATGATGTTGAAAGAGGTTTGGAGCGTTTGTTGTCTTCGTTTTTCAAGAAAATAACGATTTTATAATGGTTATTCCATCGATTTTTGGAGTATTATGAAGTTTCACTAAATTAATTGATAAAAATTATAATAATATTTTCATATACCATGAAAGAGAGTTTAACATACATTAATACAAATGTAGAATATGGTTAGAAATTTTAAAACAACACTAAAAAGTTTAGGCTTCAAGATATATGCTTAACGTAAAACTCAATATTTTTGTAGGGGTTAACACATAGATTTTGAGAAAACTTCCAAAAATATAACAATATTCTTTTAATGCATAGTTGCCTCCTGTACTAATATATGGTGATGGTCAAAGAGGTTTGGAAACTTTGTTGTCTACATTTCTCTAGATGATAACGATTTTATAATGGTTAGTCCACTAATTGAAATTTTACTAAATTAATTTATAAAAAAATTGAACGATGCTCATGTATCATGAAAGAGAGTTTAGCATACATTAATACAAATGTAGAATGTGGTTAGAAATTTTAAAACAACACTAAAGATTATAGGGTTCAATATATAAAACATTTACATAAATTCAATATTTTTGTAGAGCTTAACACGTAGATTTTGAAAAAAATTTCAAAAATATGAAAATATTGTTTTAATGCGTATTTGCATCCTACACTAATATATGATGATGTTGAAAGAGTTTTAGAGCCTTTGTTGTGCCTTTTTTCAAGAAAATAGCAATTTTGTAGTGATTATTCCACAGATTAAGATAGTATTATGTAGTTTTACTAATTAATTGATAAAAATTGAACGATTTCCATATACCATAAAAGAGAGTTTAACATACATTAATACAAATGTAGAATGTGGTTAGAAATTTTAAAACAATACTAAAGATTATAGGGTTCAGTATATAAAGCATTTACCAAAATTCAATATTTTTGTAGGGGGTTGGTCAACACATATATTTTGAGAAAGTTTAAAAAAAATATGAAAATATTGTTTTAATGCATTGTTGCATCATGCACTAACATATGATGATGTTGAAAGAGGTTTGGAGCGTTTGTTGTCTTCGTTTTTCAAGAAAATAACGATTTTATAATGGTTATTCCATCGATTTTTGGAGTATTATGAAGTTTCACTAAATTAATTGATAAAAATTATAATATTTTTCATATACCATGAAAGAGAGTTTAAAATAAATTAATACAAATGTAGAATATGGTTAGAAATTTTAAAACAACACTAAAAAGTTTAGGCTTCAGTATATAGTGCGTTTCACGTAAAATTTAATATTTTTGTAGGGGTTAACACATAGATTTTGAGAAAACTTCCAAAAATATAACAATATTCTTTTAAAGCATAGTTGCCTCCTGTAGTAATATATGGTGATGGTCAAAGATATTTGGAAACTTTGTCGTCTACATTTCTCTAGATGATAACGATTTTATAATGGTTAGTCCACTAATTGAAATTTTACTAAATTAATTTATAAAAAAATTGAACGATGCTCATGTATCATGAAAGAGAGTTTAGCATACATTAATACAAATGTAGAATGTGGTTAGAAATTTTAAAACAACACTAAAGATTATAGGGTTCAATATATAAAACATTTACATAAATTCAATATTTTTGTAGAGCTTAACACGTAGATTTTGAAAAAAATTTCAAAAATATGAAAATATTGTTTTAATGCGTATTTGCATCCTACACTAATATATGATGATGTTGAAAGAGTTTTAGAGCCTTTGTTGTGCCTTTTTTCAAGAAAATAGCAATTTTGTAGTGATTATTCCACAGATTAAGATAGTATTATGTAGTTTTACTAATTAATTGATAAAAAAATTAGAACGATTTCCATATACCATAAAAGAGAGTTTAACATACATTAATACAAATGTAGAATGTGGCTAGAAATTCTAAGACAACACTAAAGATTATAGACTTCAATATATAAAGCATTTACCAAAATTCAATATTTTTGGAGGAGTTAACAAATAGATTTTGAAAAAATTCAAAAAATATAAAATATTGTTTTAATACATAATTGCATCATGCACTAACATTTGACGATGTTGAAAGAGGTTTGAAGCCTTTTTGTCTCCGTTTTTCATGAAAATAATGACTTTAAAGTGGTTACTCCACCAATTTAGGGAGTATTATAAATTTTTTACTAAATTCATTGATAAAAAATAATAATGATTCCCATATACCGTGAAAAAGAGTTTAACATACATTAATACAAATTTAGAATGTGGTTAGAAATTTTTAAATAACACTAAAATGTATAAGCTTTAGAATATAGAGTGTTTAACGTTAAACTCAATATTTTCGTAGGGGTTAACACATAGATTTTGAGAAAAACTAAAAAAATATAAAAATATTGCTTTAATGCATAGTTTCCACCTTTACTAATATATGATGATGGTCAAAGTTTGAAACCTTTGTTGTCTTTATTTCTCTAGAGAATAGCGATTTTATAATGGTTAGTCTACTAATTTATGGATTATATGAAGTTTTACTAAATTAACATATAAAAAAAATTGAACGATGTTCATGCATCATGAAAGAGAGTTTAGCATACATTAATACAAATGTATAATGTGGTTAATTTTTTTTAAATAATTCTAAATATTATAGGCTTCAGTATATAAAGCATTTACCAAAATTCAATATTTTTGTTGGAGGTTAACACAAAGATTTAGGGAGTATTATGAAGTTTCACTAAATTAATTGATAAAAAAATATAACGATTCCCATATACCGTGAAAGAGAGTTTAACTTACATTAATAAAAATGTAGAAAGTGGTTAGAAAATTTAGATGAACAGTAAAAAGTATAAGTTTATAGAGCGTTTAACGTAAAACTCAATATTTTTGTAGACACATAGATTTTTAGAAAAAATAAAAAATATAATAATATTGCTTTAATGCATAGTATTCCATGTACTAATATATGATGATGGTCAAATAGGTTTTGAACTTTTGTTGTCTCTATTTCTTTAGAGAATATCGATTTTATATTGGTTAGTCTACTAATTTAGGGAGTATATGAAATTTTACTGAATTAATTTATAAAAAAAATTGAACGATGCTCATTTATCATGAAATAGAATTTAGCATACATTAATACAAATGTAGAATATGGTTAGAAATTTTAAAACAACATTAAAGATTATAGGCTTCAGTATATAACTCTTTTACCAAAATTCAATATTTTTGTAGGGGTCAACGCATAGATTTTGAGCAATCTTAAAAAAATATGACAATATTGTTTTAATGCATAGTTGCATCCTTCACTAACATATCATGATGTTGAAAGAGGTTTGGAGCCTTTGTTGTCTCCGTTTTTCAAAAAATAAAGATTTTATTGTGGTTATTCCACCGATTTTGGGAGTATTATGAATTTCTACAAAATTAAATGATAAAAAAATAATAACGATTCCCCTATACCATGAAAGAGAGTTTAACATACATTAATACATATGTATAATATTGTTAGAAATTTTAAAATAACACTAAAATGTTTAGGCTTCAGTATATAGAGCGTTTAACGTAAAACTCACTATTTTCGTAGGAGTTAACACATAGATTTTGAGAAAAATTCAAAAAATATAAAAATATTGTTTTAATGCATAGTTGCATCATGCACTAACATATGATGATGTTGAAAGAGGTTTGGAGCCTTTGTTGTCTCCATTTTTCAAGGAAATGATGACTTTATAGTGGTTATTCCAATCGATTTAGGGAGTATATGAAATTTTACTAAATTAATTTATAAAAAAATTGAACGATGCTCATGCACCATGAAAGAGAGTTTAACATACATTAATACAAATTTAGAATGTGGTTAGAAATTTTAAAACAACACTAAAATGTTTAGGCTTCAAGATATAGAGCGCTTAACGAAAACTCACTATTTTCGTAGGAGTTAACACATAGATTTTGAGAAAAACTAAAAAATATAAAAATATTGTTTTAATGCATAGTATTCCATGTACTAATATATGATGATGGTCAAAGTTTGAAACCTTTGTTGTCTCTATTTCTTTAGAGAATATCGATTTTATATTGGTTAGTCTACTAATTTAGGGAGTATATGAAATTTTACTAAATTAATTTATAAAAAAATTGAACGATGCTCATGCACCATGAAAGAGAGTTTAGAATACATTAACAAATATAGAATGTGGTTAGAAATTTTAAAACAACTGTAAAGATTATACGCTTCAGTATATAAAGCATTTACCAAAATTCAATATTTTTGTGGGTTAACAATAGATTTTGGAAAATTTTCAAAAATATAAAAATATTGTTTTAATGCATAGTTGCATCATGCACTAACATATGATGATGTTGAAAGAGGTTTGGAGCCTTTGTTGTCTCCATTTTTCAAGGAAATGATGACTTTATAGTGGTTATTCCAATCGATTTAGGAGTATTATGAAGTTTTACTAAATTAATTTATAAAAAATTAAACGATGCTCATGCACCATGAAAGAGAGTTTAACATACATTAATACAAATTTAGAATGTGGTTAGAAATTTTAAAATAACACTAAAATGTTTAGGCTTCAAGATATAGAGCGCTTAACGAAAACTCAATATTTTGTAGACACATAGATTTTGAGAAAAATTCAAAAATATAACAATATTGTTTTAATGCATAGTATTCCATGTACTAATATATGATGATGGTCAAATAGGTTTTGAACTTTTGTTGTCTCTATTTCTTTAGAGAATATCGATTTTATATTGGTTAGTCTACTAATTTAGGAGTATATGAAATTTTACTGAATTAATTTATAAAAAAATTGAACGATGCTCATTTATCATGAAATAGAATTTAGCATACATTAATACAAATGTAGAATATGGTTAGAAATTTTAAAACAACATTAAAGATTATAGGCTTCAGTATATAAAGCATTTACCAAAATTCAATATTTTGTAGGGTCAACGATAGATTTTGAGCAATCTTAAAAAATATGACAATATTGTTTTAATGCATAGTTGCATCATGCACTAACATATGATGATGTTGAAAGAGGTTTGGAGCCTTTGTTGTCTCCATTTTTCAAGGAAATGATGACTTTATAGTGGTTATTCCAATCGATTTAGGGAGTATATGAAATTTTACTAAATTAATTGATAAAAAATAATAACGATTCCCCTATACCATGAAAGAGAGTTTAACATACATTAATACAAATGTAGAATATGGTTAGAAATTTTAAAACAACATTAAAGATTATAGGCTTCAGTATATAACTCTTTTACCAAAATTCAATATTTTTGTAGGGGTCAACGCATAGATTTTGAGCAATCTTAAAAAAATATGACAATATTGTTTTAATGCATAGTTGCATCCTTCACTAACATATGATGATGTTGAAAGAGGTTTGGAGCCTTTGTTGTCTCCATTTTTCAAGGAAATGATGACTTTATAGTGGTTATTCCACCGATTTTGGGAGTATTATGAATTTCTACAAAATTAAATGATAAAAAAATAATAACGATTCCCCTATACCATGAAAGAGAGTTTAACATACATTAATACATATGTATAATATTGTTAGAAATTTTAAAATAACACTAAAATGTTTAGGCTTCAGTATATAAAGCATTTACCAAAATTCAATATTTTCGTAGGAGTTAACACATAGATTTTGAGAAAAATTCAAAAAATATAACAATATTGCTTTAATGCATATTTGCCTCTTGTACTAATATATCATGATGGTCAAAGATTTTTAAAATCTTTGTTTTGTCTCCATTTCGTTAGAGAATAGAGATATTATAAAGGTCAGTCCATTAATTTAGGGAGTATATGAAGATTTACTACATTAACTTATAAAAAAAATTAAACGATGCTCATGCACCATGAAAGAGAGTTTAGAATACATTAACAAATATAGAATGTGGTTAGAAATTTTAAAACAACTGTAAAGATTATACGCTTCAGTATATAAAGCATTTACCAAAATTCAATATTTTTGTAGGGGTTAACAAATAGATTTTGGAAAATTTTCAAAAAATATAAAAATATTGTTTTAATGCATAGTTGCATCATGCACTAACATATGATGATGTTGAAAGAGGTTTGGAGCCTTTGTTGTCTCCATTTTTTCAAGGAAATGATGACTTTATAGTGGTTATTCCACCGATTTAGGGAGTATTATGAAGTTTTACCTAATTTTTTTTTTGTCAGCAACAAACCAGACTCATATAGACTCTGTAAACCAAACTGGTAGTTCTGCATCCATATGGACTACAAACGAGGGTTGCCTTCTTGCACTACGTGCTAGACTATCCGCCCTTGAATTATGCGTCCTTGGTATATGAATGAGCTCTGAGGTGTGGAAACTTCCTTTTAGGATCTTTATATCTTCCAGATAACTTGCAAATGCGGGCCATTCCTCGGGTTCAGAAACCATCTTCACCAACTGAGAACAATCCATCGCAAAAGTGACAGTAAACTGTCTTAAGTTCCTCATACATTCCATTGCCCAAATGAGCGCCTCTATCTCCGAATGAAGTGGTGATTGACTCACTCTAGTGTTCCTTGCTCCCATTAAACTATCAAAACCTTCCAGAGTGCTGCACCATCCTTGTCCTGAAAATCTATCATTTTCTTTCCAAGATCCATCCGTAAAGCACCACCGACCAGGGATAATTGGAACCGTCTCGTTCACTACCGATCGGGCCTGATCAGTTCTCTGTGCATGATTAATTTGCGCCTCGGCCCATAGAGCGGACTCTGTTTCAGCCAACTTAAGAGTATCTCGAGGGTCAATATCCAAATTGCTAAAAACCTTATTATTTCTCCCTTTCCATATATACCATAGAATCCATGCGAAATGGTGATCCTCCATTGCCGGAACCACCCTCCAAAATAAGTGGTCCATGTTTGCAAAAAGTGATTGAAGGGGAAAAATAGCCGGGTTAGACGGAATCCGTGAGAGAGCCCAGACCTGGATTGCTGGGGGACATTCAAAGAAGACATGATTTATGGATTCCTCAGGTGCTCCACACCGTACACATATAGTATCCCCTTGGATTCCTCTTGAACGTAGATTATTCTTTACCGCTATGCAGCATGTTACTAGTTGCCAAAGAAAGTGTTTTAACTTAGGTGGGCATCGCACTTTCCAGCAGTGTGCTTTCAATAAAGAAACTGATGGACCAAACTCTGGAAGTGTCCTAACTTTATCTGGGTACACCCGCTCCACCTCATAACCTGATTTAACCGTATATCTTCCATTATGTGTGAAATGCCATCCGTCCCGATCTGCTATCCGAAACCGGCTTAGAGGTATACTCTCAATTAACTGGACATCGTTCGGGTCCACCAAAGCCCTAAGAACCTGTGAGTTCCATGTTCTTGATGTTTCATCAATAAGTGAATCCACTGTAAGATCCGGGTAAAGATTGTGTTGATTTTTGTTTGCTGGTCTCGGGCGGGTGGATGGGAGCCAAGGATCATTCCATACTGAGATAGAAGATCCTGATCCCACCCTTTTGATTAGTCCTTTGCTAACCAGAGATCTAGCTTAGATAATACTACGCCAGCCATAAGATGACGAGTAAGATCTAATTGGTTCCAGGGGTGATGCATTCCTGAAATACCGTCCCTTGAAAACTCGGGCAAATAAAGTATCCGGTTTCTCAATTAATCTCCATAATTGTTTCCCAAGCATAGCCGTGTTAAAGTCTGTTAGGTCTTTAAAGCCCAAACCTCCTTCAGCCTTAGGCAAACACAGCTTGTCCCATGATTTCCAATGCATTCCTCTAGTACTACCCCCAGGACTCCACCAAAACCATGCCACTGCGCTTGTCAGTTTTTTCATCACCGTTTTCGGGATACGATAGCATCCCATTACATGATTTGGTAGGGCTGTTACCACTGATTTTATAATCACCTCTTTACCCCCTTTAGTAAAAAATTTGAAAGTCCATCCGTTGACCCTGTTATTCAATCTCTCTTGAACAAAACCAAAGACTTGTACTTTTGACCCTCCCAAACTTTCAGGAATACCCAAGTATGAACCCATGCCACCTAAATTCTGTATACCCAACATATCTCTTAATTCCTGCCTTAAGCCTTCCTCAACCCTATGTCCAAACTGGATCGAAGATTTATCAAAATTTATTTGCTGGCCTGATACCACTTCATAATCCTTCAGAATCCGAAGAATAGTCTGACATTCTTCACTTTTTGCTTTACAGAAGAAAAGACTATCATCTGCAAAGAGTAGATGGGATATCGGAGGGCAAGCCCTGGCGACTTTTACACCCGTCAGAAGTTTTTCCCTCTCCGCCTTTTTAATATTCGCAACCAGCGCTTCCGTACACATAATAAATAGATAAGGAGAGAGAGGATCCCCCTGACGAAGACCCCGCTGTGGAATTATATTTCCCTTCGGTTGCCCATTAAGTAAAACTCTATACTGTACCGAGGAAATACATTCCATCATCAATTTTATCCAATGGTGATCAAATCCCATTTTGGATAGAAATTGTTCAATGAAAATCCATTCAACTTTATCGTAAGCTTTACTCATATCCGTTTTTATAGCCATGAATTTATCCTGACACGCTCTGTTAGTCCTCAATCCATGGAACATCTCCTGAGCTATAAGTATATTGTCCGATATCAATCTTCCCGGCACAAACGCCGATTGTGTTTCCGAAATAAGAGAGGGAAGACACAACTTCAGCCGTTGGCACAATACCTTTGATATAATCTTATAACCTACATTACATAAACTGATAGGTCTGAGTTCAGTCATCCGCGTAGGTCTCTCTGTTTTAGGTATTAAGCAAATATTCGTCATATTTAACCTTGTGTCCAGTGTCCCTGATGATAAAAAATCATTAACCATTTCCAGTAGATCCTTTTTTATTATATGCCAAGAGTGCTGAAAGAAAAGAGCTGTCATCCCATCCGGTCCTGGAGCTTTTTCGGGATGCATCATAAACAAAGCTTGATGTACTTCCTCCTCAGTTGCCAGCCGGATTAACCTCTGATTCATCTGTGGAGTAATCGTGGGATTAATCTCATCCAAAAAATCATCGAACTCCGTAGGAGAGGTAGTCTGGAACAAATCTCCAAAATAATCTACTGCTATTTTCTCTACCCCTTGTTCCTCAATAATCCAATCACCATTCGTATCATATAGGCCAACAATTCTATTACGAGCCCGACGTTGTTTTGTCATGGCATGATAGAACTTAGTATTCAAATCCCCTGCAGTGTGCCACATATTACGACTTTTCTGTTGCCAATACTCTTCCTCGTCTTTATACGCTTCCTGCAGTTTCCTAGAGACATCCAATATGTCCTCTTGGGTTCTATTATTATCATTTTGGACCTCTTCCAAAGCTTGCTGCAGCTTACTAATTTTTTCATTGCCATATGGTGGGTTATTTTTTCGCCATGTGGAGATCTCATGTCGACAATTAATAATTTTTGATACAAAAGCCCCGGAACTCTCCGCCGTAGAATCCCTCCAACCCCTCTCAATTGAATCCAATGAACCCTCCTGCCCTACCCATCTTTTATCAAAACGAAATTGTCCCCGTCTTCTCTGTATTTTATTATCCAGGTGCGCCACCACTGGTCTATGATCAGAACTCACCATTCCTAAATATTCTGTGTAGGAACAAGAGAAAAGTGTATGCCAATCTTCGTTAGCCAGCGCTCGATCCAATCGACACTTTACTATTCCTTTATTTCTTCGTCCTTGCCAAGACATCCGGTTTCCTTTGGCCGGGAATTCCAGTAGTCCAGTATCCCTGATCATATTATTAAAAGATACAAAAGATGATGGACTCCTTATCGTTCCTCCTTCTTTTTCATGATTACCGGTAATCTCATTTAAATCTCCAATTATAAACCACGGCTCCGACCTTGCCAGACCATACCTGGTTAAGCGTTCCCATACATGATCTCGCAACTGTTGTACCGGATCCCCATATACAAAGGTCATAATAACTTGTTTCCCTAAGGCTATCGCTTCCACATCAATCATCCTATTGCTAGTATATAAAACATTGACTTGAAATTCATTATTATAAAATAATGCAAGTCCTCCTCTTGTACCAATCGGATCCACCGTAACCAAATTGTCATAACCGAAATGAGCTTGATACCCTTGAAGAAAAAGCAAATCTTGTTTTGTTTCCGACAAAAATAGAAAATCCGGTTTATGCTTATGCCAAATTTCCCTTAGATAACTGATTGTCCAATTACTTCCCGCACCTCTACAATTCCAACTTAGCACTTTCATGAAGTTTTACTTAATTAATTGATAAAAATTATAACAATTTCCATTTACCATAAAAGAGAGTTTAAAATACACTAATACAAATTTAGAATGTGGTTCGAAATTTTAAAACAACACTAAAAAGTTTAGGCTTCAGTATATATAGCGTTTAACGTAAAACTCAATATTTTCGAAAGGGGTTAACACATAGATTTTGAGAAAACTTAAAAAATATTTAAAAAAAATAGCTTTAATGCAAAGTTTCCTCCTGTACTAATATATGGTGATGGTCAAAGAGTTTTGGAACCTTTGTTGTCTTCATTTCTCTAGAGAATAGCGATTTTATAATGGTTAATTCACTAATTTATGGAATATATGAAATTTTACTAAATTAATTTATAGAAAAATTGAACGATGCTCGTGTACCATGAAAGAGAGTTTAACATACATTAATACAAATGTAAAATGTGGTTAGAAATTTTAAAACAACACTAAAGATTATAGGGTTCAGTATATAAATCATTTACATAAATTCAATATTTTTGTAGAGGTTAACACATAGATTTTGAAATTTTTTTTAAAAAATATGACAATATTGTTTTAATGCATAGTTGCATCCTACACTAATATATTATGATTTTGAAAGAGGCTAAGAGCCTTTGTTGTGTCCGTTTTCCAAGAAAACATCAATTTTGTAGTGATTATTCTACTGATTAAAATAGTATTATGTAGTTTTACTAATTTATTGATAAAAAATTATAACGATTCTCATATACTATAAAAGAGAGTTTAACATACATTAATACAAATATAGAATATGGTTAGAAATTTTAAAACAACACTAAAATGTTTAGGCTTCAGTATATAGGCGTTTAACGTAAAACTCAATATTTCCGTAGGGGTTAACACATAGATTTTGAGAAAAATTCAAAAAATATAACAATATTGTTTTGATGCATAGTTGTCTCCTTTAGTAATATATGGTGATGGTCAAAGAGGTTTGGAACCTTTGTTGTCTTCATTTCCCTAGAGAATACCGATTTTATAATGGTTAGTCCACTAATTTAGGGAGTATATGAAATATTACTAAATTAGTTTATAAAAAAATTGAACGATGCTCATTTACCATAAAAGAGAGTTTAACATACACTAATACAAATGTAGAATGTGGTTAAAAATTTTAAAACAACACTAAAAAGTTTAGGCTTTAGTATATAGAGCGTTTTTAACGTAAAACTCAATATTTTCGTAGGGGTTAACACATAGATTTTGAGAAAATTTCAAAAAATATAACAATATTGTTTTGATGCATAGTTTCCTCCTGTAGTAATATACGGTGATGGTCAAAGAGGTTTGGAACCTTTGTTGTCTTCATTTCTCTAGAGAATAACGATTTTATAACGGTTAGTTCACTAATTTAGTGAGTATATGAAATTTTACTAAATTAATTTATAGAAAAAACTGAACGATGCTCGTGCATCATGAAAGAGAGTTTAACATACATTAATACAAATGTAGAATGTGGTTAGAAATTTTAAAACAACACTAAAGATTATAGGGTTCAGTATATAAAGCATTTACATAAATTCAATATTTTTGTAGAGGTTATAACACATAGATTTTGAGAAAACTTCAAAAAATATGACAATATTGTTTTAATGCATAGTTGCATCCTACACTAATATATGATGATGTTGAAAACGGTTAAGAGCCTTTGTTGTGTCCGTTTTTCAAGAAAATAGCAATTTTAGTGATTATTCTACTGATTAAAATAGTATTATGTAGTTTTACTAATTTATTGATAAAAATTATAACGATTCTCATATACTATAAAAGAGAGTTTAACATACATTAATACAAATATAGAATATGGTTAGAAATTTTAAAACAACACTAAAATGTTTAGGCTTCAAGATATAGAGCTTAACGTAAAACTCAATATTTTCGTAGGGGTTAACACATAGATTTTGAGAAAAATTCAAAAATATAACAATATTGTTTTGATGCATAGTTGTCTCCTTTAGTAATATATGGTGATGGTCAAAGAGGTTTGGAACCTTTGTTGTCTTCATTTCCTAGAGAATACGATTTTATAATGGTTAGTCCACTAATTTAGGAGTATATGAAATATTACTAAATTAGTTTATAAAAAATTGAACGATGCTCATTTACCATAAAAGAGAGTTTAACATACACTAATACAAATGTAGAATGTGGTTAAAAATTTTAAAACAACACTAAAAAGTTTAGGCTTCAGTATATAGAGTGTTTAACGAAAACTCAATATTTTTGTAGGGGTTAACACATAGATTTTGAGAAAATTTCAAAAAATATAACAATATTGTTTTGATGCATAGTTTCCTCCTGTAGTAATATACGGTGATGGTCAAAGAGGTTTGGAACCTTTGTTGTCTTCATTTCTCTAGAGAATAACGATTTTATAACGGTTAGTTCACTAATTTAGTGAGTATATGAAATTTTACTAAATTAATTTATAGAAAAAACTGAACGATGCTCGTGCATCATGAAAGAGAGTTTAACATACATTAATACAAATGTAGAATGTGGTTAGAAATTTTAAAACAACACTAAAGATTATAGGGTTCAGTATATAAAGCATTTACATAAATTCAATATTTTTGTAGAGGTTATAACACATAGATTTTGAGAAAACTTCAAAAAATATGACAATATTGTTTTAATGCATAGTTGCATCCTACACTAATATATGATGATGTTGAAAACGGTTAAGAGCCTTTGTTGTGTCCGTTTTTCAAGAAAATAGCAATTTTAGTGATTATTCTACTGATTAAAATAGTATTATGTAGTTTTACTAATTTATTGATAAAAAATTAGAACGATTCTCATAAACCATAAAAGTGAGTTTAACATACATTAATACAAATTTAGAATATGGTTAGAAATTTTAAAACAATACTGAAAAGTTTAGACTTCAGTACGTAGAGCATTTAACGTAAAACTCAGTATTTCTGTAGGGGTTAACACATAGATTTTGAGAAAATTTCAAAAATTCAAAAAATATTGTTTTAATGCATAGTTGCCTCCTGTAGTAATATAAAGTGATGGTCAAAGAGGTTTGAAACATTTGTTGTCTTTATTTCTCTAGAGAATAGCGATTTTATAATGGTTAGTCCACTAATTTAGGGAGTATATGAAATATTACTAAATTAGTTTATAAAAAAATTGATCGATGCTCATGTACCATGAAATATAATTTAACATACATTAATACAAATGTAGAATATGGTTAGAAATTTTAAAACAATACTAAAGATTATATGGTTCAGTATATAAGGCGTTTACCAAAATTTAATATTTTTGTAGGAGTTAAAACATATATTTTGAAAAAAAATCAAAAAATATGACAATATTTTTTAAATGAATAGTTGCATCATGCACTAACATGTGATGATGTTGAAAGGGGTTTGGAGACTTTGTTGTCACCGTTTTTAAAAAAATAACGACTTTATAGGGATTATTCCACTGATTTAGGGAGTATTGTGAAGTTTTTATAAATTAATTGATAAAAATTATAACGATTCTCATTTACCGTAAAAGAGAGTTTAACATACACTAATACAAATGTAGAATGTGGTTAGAAATTTTAAAACAACACTAAAAAGTTTAG
The DNA here is from genome assembly GCA_016771965.1 of Brassica carinata. NCBI lineage: Eukaryota > Viridiplantae > Streptophyta > Magnoliopsida > Brassicales > Brassicaceae > Brassica > Brassica carinata. Next base: position 63,965,357 of record CM028698.1, on the reverse strand, counting down.
GCTTCAGTATATAGAGTGTTTAACGTAAAACTCAATATTTTCGTAGGGGTTAACACATAGATTTTGAGAAAAACTCAAAAAATATAACAATATTGTTTTGATACATAGTTGCCTGCTGTAGTAATATATGGTGATGGTCTAAGAGGTTTGGAACCTTTGTTGTCTTCATTTCTCTAGAGAATAGCGATTTTTTAACGGTTAGTTCATTAATTTAGTGAGTATATGAAATTTTACTAAATTAATTTATAGAAAAACTGAATGATGCTCGTGAATCATGAAAGAGAGTTTAACATACATTAATACAAATGTAGAATGTGGTTAGAAATTTGAAAACAACACTAAAGTTTATAGGGTTCAGTATATAAAGCATTTACATAAATTCAATATTTTTGTAGAGGTTAACACATAGATTTTGCGAAATTTTTTAAAAATATGACAAAATTGTTTTAATGCATAGTTGCATCCTACACTAATATATTATGATGTTGAAAACGGTTAAGAGCCTTTGTTGTGTCCGTTTTTCAAGAAAATAGCAATTTTAGTGATTATTCTACTGATTAAAATAGTATTATGTAGTTTTACTAATTTATTGATAAAAAATTAGAACTATTCTCATATACCATAAAAGTGAGTTTAACATACATTAATACAAATGTAGAATATGGTTAGAAATTTTAAAACAATACTGAAAAGTTTAGACTTCAGTATGTAGAGCGTTTATCGTAAAACTCAATATTTCTGTAGGGGTTAACACATAGATTTTGAAAAAAATTCAAAAAATATAACAATATTGTTTTAATGCATAGTTGACTCCTGTAGTAATATAAGGTGATGGTCAAAGAGGTTTGAAACCTTTGTTGTCTTTATTTCTCTAGAGAATAGCGATTTTATAATGGTTAGTCCACTAATTTAGGGAGTATATGAAATATTACTAAATTAGTTTATAAAAAAATTGAACAATGCTCATGTACCATGAAATAGAATTTAACATACATTAATATAAATGTAGAATGTGGTTAGAAATTTTAAAACAATACTAAAGATTATATGGTTCAGTATATAAGGCATTTACCAAAATTTAATATTTTTGTAGGAGTTAACACATAGATTTTGAAAAAAATTCAAAAAATATGACAATATTTTTTTAATGCATAGTTGCATCATGCACTAACATATGATGATGTTTAAAGGGGTTTGGAGACTTTGTTGTCACCGTTTTTAATAAAATAACGACTTTATAGGGATTATTCTACCGATTTAGGGAGTATTGTGAAGTTTTAATAAATTAATTGATAAAAATTATAACGATTTTCATTTACCAAAAAAGAGAGTTTAACATACACTAATACAAATATAGAATGTGGTTAGAAATTTTAAAACAACACTAAAAAGTTTAGGCTTCAGTATATAGAGCGTTTTTAACGTAAAACTCAATATTTTCGTAGGGGTTAACACATAGATTTTGAGAAAAATTCAAAAAATATAACAATATTGTTTTGATGGATAGTTGTCTGCTGTAGTAATATATGGTGATGGTCAAAGAGGATTGGAACCATTGTTGTTCTCATTTCTCTAGAGAATAGCGATTTTATAACGGTTAGTTCATTAATTTAGTGAGTATATGAAATTTTACTAAATTAATATATAGAAAAACTGAACGATGCTCGTGCATCATGAAAGAGAGTTTAACATACATTAATATAAATGTAGAATGTGGTTAGAAATTGTAAAACAACACTAAAGATTATAGGGTTCAGTATATAAAGCATTTACATAAATTCAATATTTTTGTAAAGGTTAACACATAGATTTTGCGAAAATTTTAAAAAAATATGAAAATATTGTTTTAATGCATAGTTGCATCCTACACTAATATATTATTATTTTGAAAGAGGCTAAGAGCCTTTGTTGTGTCCTTTTTCCAAGAACACATCAATTTTGTAGTGATTATTCTACTGATTAAAATAGTATTATGTAGTTTTACTAATTTATTGATAAAAAATTAGAACGATTCTCATATACTATAAAAGAGAGTTTAACATACATTAATACAAATATATAATATGGTTAGAAATTTTAAAACAACACTAAAATGTTTAGGCTTCAGTATATAGGCGTTTAACGTAAAACTCAATATTTCCGTAGGGGTTAACACATAGATTTTGAGAAAAATTCAAAAAATATAACAATATTGTTTTGATGCACAGTTGCCTCCTTTAGTAATATATGGTGATGGTCAAAGTAGTTTAGAACCTTTGTTGTCTTCATTTCCCTAGAGAATACCGATTTTATAATGGTTAGTCCACTAATTTAGGGAGTATATGAAAAATTACTAAATTAGTTTATAAAAAAATTGAACGATGCTCATTTACCATAAAAGAGAGTTTAACATACACTAATACAAATGTAGAATGTGGTTAGAAATTTTAAAACAACACTAAAAAGTTTAGGCTTCAGTATATAGAGCGTTTTTAACGTAAAACTCAATATTTTCGTAGGGGTTAACACATAGATTTTAAGAAAATTTCAAAAAATATAAAAATATTGTTTTGATGCATAGTTGCCTCCTGTAGTAATATATGGTGATGGTCAAAGAGGTTTGGAACCTTTGTTGTCTTCATTTCTCTAGAGAATAGCGATTTTATAACGGTTAGTTCAATAATTTAGTGAGTATATGAAACTTTACTAAATTAATTTATAGAAAAACTGAACGATGCTCGTGCATCATGAAAGAGAGTTTAACATGCATTAATACAAATGTAGAATGTGGTTAGAAATTTGAAAACAACACTAAAGATTATATGGTTCAGTATATAAAGCATTTACATAAATTCAATATTTTTGTAAAGGTTAACACATAGGAAGTATTGTGAAGTTTTATTAAATTAATTGATAAAAATTATAACGATTCTCATTTACCATAAAAGAGAGTTTAACATACACTAATACAAATGTATAATGTGGTTAGAAATTTTAAAACAATACTAAAAATTTTAGGCTTCAGTATATAGAGCGTTTAACGTAAAACTCAATATTTTCGTAGGGGTTAACACGTAGATTTTGAAAAAAATTCAAAAAATATAACAATATTGTTTTGGTGCATAGTTGTCTGCTGTAGTAATATATGGTGTTGGTCAAAGAAGTTTGGAACCTTTGTTGTCTTCATTTCTCTTGAGAATAGCGATTTTATAACGGTTAGTTCACTAATTTAGTGAGTATATGAAATTTTACTAAATTAATTTATAGAAAAACTGAACGATGCTCGTGCATCATGAAAGAAAGTTTAACATACATTAATACAAATGTAGAATGTGGTTAGAAATTTTAAAACAACACTAAAGATTATAGGGTTCACTATATAAAGCATTTACATAAATTCAATATTTTTGTAGAGGTTAACTCATAGATTTTGAGAAAATTTCAAAAAATATGACAATATTGTTTTAATGCATAGTTGCATCCTACACTAATATATGATGATGTTGAAAACGGTTAAGAGCCTTTGTTGTGTCCGTTTTTCAAGAAAATAACAATTTTAGTGATTATTCTACTGATTAAAATAGTATTATGTAGTTTTACTAATTTATTGATAAAAATTAGAACGATTCTCATATTCCATAAAAGTGAGTTTAACATACATTAATACAAATGTAGAATTTGGTTAGAAATTTTAAAACAACACTAAAAATTTTAGGCTTCAGTATATAGAGCGTTTAACGTTAAACTCAATATTTTCATAAGGGTTAACACATAGATTTCGAAAAAAATTCAAAAAAAATAACAATATTGTTTTGATGCGTAGTTGCCTCCTATAGTAATATATGGTGATGGTCAAAGAGGTTTGAAACCTTTGTTGTCTTTATTTCTCTGGAGAATAGCGATTTTATAATGGTTAGTTCACTAATTTAGGGAGTATATGAAATATTACTAAATTAGTTTATAAAAAAATTGAACGATGCTCATGTACCATGAAAGAGAATTTAACATACATTAATACAAATGTAGAATGTGGTTAGAAATTTTAAAACAATACTAATTATTATATGGTTCAGTATATAAGGCATTTACCAAAATTCAATATTTTTGTAGGAGTTAACACATAGATTTTGAAAAAATTTCAAAAAATATGACAATATTTTTTTAATGCATAGTTGCATCATGCACTAACATATGATGATGTTGAAAGAGGTTTTGAGACTTTTTTGTCACCGTTTTTCAAAAAATAACGACTTTATAGGGATTATTCCATCGATTTAGGGAGTATTATGAAGTTTTAATAAATTAATTGATAAAAATTATAACGATTCTCATTTACCATAAAAGAGAGTTTAACATAAACTAATAAAAATGTAGAAAGTGGTTAGAAATTTTAAAACAATACTAAAAAGTTTAGGCTTCAGTATATAGAGCGTTTAACGTAAAACTCAATATTTTCATAGGGGTTAACACGTAGATTTTGAGAAAAATTCAAAAAATAACAATATTGTTTTGATGCATAGTTGTCTGCTGTAGTAATATATGGTGATGGTCAAAGAGGTTTGGAACCTTTTGTTGTCTTCATTTCTCTAGAAAATAGCGATTTTATAACGGTTAGTTCACTAATTTAGTGAGTATATGAAATTTTACTAAATTAATTTATAGAAAAACTGAACGATGCTCGTGCATCATGAAAGAGAGTTTAACATACATTAATACAAATGTAGAATGTGGTTAGAAATTTTAAAACAACACTAAAGATTATAGGTTCACTATATAAAGCATTTACATAAATTCAATATTTTTGTAGAGGTTAACACATAGATTTTGAGAAAAATTCAAAAAATATGAAAATATTGTTTTAATGCATAGTTGCATCCTACACTAATATATGATGATGTTGAAAAGGTTAAGAGCCTTTGTTGTGTCCGTTTTTCAAGAAAATAGCAATTTTAGTGATTATTCTACTGATTAAAATAGTATTATGTAGTTTTACTAATTTATTGATAAAAATTAGAACGATTATCATAAACCATAAAAGTGAGTTTAACATACATTAATACAAATGTAGAATATGGTTAGAAATTTTAAAACAATACTAAAAGTTTAGGCTTCAGTATATAGAGCGTTTAACGTAAAACTCAATATTTTCATAGGGGTTAACACGTAGATTTTGAGAAAAATTCAAAAAAAATAACAATATTGTTTTGATGCATAGTTGCCTCCTGTAGTAATATATGGAGATGGTCAAAGAGGTTTGGAACCTTTTGTTGTCTTCATTTCTCTAGAAAATAGCGATTTTATAACGGTTAGTTCACTAATTTAGTGAGTATATGAAATTTTACTAAATTAATTTATAGAAAAACTGAACGATGCTCGTGCATCATGAAAGAGAGTTTAACATACATTAATACAAATGTAGAATGTGGTTAAAAATTTTAAAACAACACTAAAGATTATAGGGTTCACTATATAAAGCATTTACATAAATTCAATATTTTTGTAGAGGTTAACACATAGATTCTGAGAAAACTTCAAAAAATATGAAAATATTGTTTTAATGCATAGTTATATCCTACACTAATATATGATGATGTTGAAAACGGTTAAGAGCCTTTGTTGTGTCCGTTTTTCAAGAAAATAGCAATTTTAGTGATTATTCTACTGATTAAAATAGTATTATGTAGTTTTACTAATTTATTGATAAAAAATTAGAACGATTATCATAAACCATAAAAGTGAGTTTAACATACATTAATACAAATGTAGAATATGGTTAGAAATTTTAAAACAATACTGAAAAGTTTAGACTTCAGTACGTAGAGCGTTTAACGTAAAACTCAATATTTCTGTAGGGGTTGTTAACACCTAGATTTTGAGAAAAATTCAAAAAATATAAAAATATTGTTTTAATGCATAGTTGCCTCCTGTAGTAATATAAGGTGATGTTCAAAGAGGTTTGAAACATTTGTTGTCTTTATTTCTCTAGAGAATAGCGATTTTATAATGGTTAGTCCACTAATTTAGGGAGTATATGAAATATTACTAAATTAGTTTATAAAAAAATTGAACGATGCTCATGTACCATGAAATAGAATTTAACATACATTAATACAAATGTAGAATATGGTTAGAAATTTTAAAACAATACTAATGATTATATGGTTCAGTATATAAGGCGTTTACCAAAATTTAATATTTTTGTAGGAGTTAAAACATAGATTTTGAAAAAAATTCAAAAAATATGACAATATTTTTTAAATGAATAGTTGCATCATGCACTAACATGTGATGATGTTGAAAGGGGTTTAGAGACTTTGTTGTCACCGTTTTTAATAAAATAACGACTTTATATGGATTATTCCACCGATTTAGGGAGTATTGTGAAGTTTTAATAAATTAATTGATAAAAATTATAACAATTCTCATTTACCATAAAAGAGAGTTTAACATACACTAATACAAATGTATAATGTGGTTAGAAATTTTAAAACAACACTAAAAAGTTTAGGCTTCAGTATATAGAGCGTTTAACGTAAAACTCAATATTTTTGTAGGGGTTAACACGTAGATTTTGAGAAAAATTCAAAAAATATAACAATATTGTTTTGGTGCATAGTTGTCTACTGTAGTAATATATGGTGATGATCAAAGAGGTTTGGAACCTTTGTTGTCTTCATTTCTCTAGAGAATAGCGATTTTATAACGGTTAGTTCACTAATTTAGTGAGTATATGAAATTTTACTAAATTAATTTATAGAAAAACTGAACGATGCTCATGCATCATGAAAGAGAGTTTAACATACATTAATATAAATGTAAAATGTGGTTGGAAATTGTAAAACAACACTAAAGATTATAGGGTTCAGTATATAAAGCATTTACATAAATTCAATATTTTTGTAGAGGTTAACACATAGATTTTGCGAAAATTTTAAAAAAATATGAAAATATTGTTTTAATGCATAGTTGCATCCTATACTAATATATTATTATTTTGAAAGAGGCTAAGAGCCTTTGTTGTGTCCGTTTTCCAAGAAAACATCAATTTTGTAGTGATTATTCTACTGATTAAAATAGTATTATGTAGTTTTACTAATTTATTGATAAAAAATTAGAACGATTCTCATATACTATAAAAGAGAGTTTAACATACATTAATACAAATATAGAATATGGTTAGAAATTTTAAAACAACACTAAAATGTTTAGGCTTCAGTATATAGGCGTTTAACCTAAAACTCAATATTTCCGTAGGGGTTAACACATAGATTTTGAGAAAAATTCAAAAAATATAACAATATTGTTTTGATGCTTAGTTGCCTCCTTTAGTTATATATGGTGATGGTCAAAGAGGTTTGGAACCTTTGTTGTCTTCATTTCCCTAGAGAATACCGATTTTATAATGGTTAGTCCACTAATTTAGGGAGTATATGAAATATTACTAAATTAGTTTATAAAAAAATTGAACGATGCTCATTTACCATAAAAGAGAGTTTAACATACACTAATACAAATGTAGAATGTGGTTAGAAATTTTATAACAACACTAAAAGTTTAGGCTTCAGATATAGAGCGCTTAACGTAAAACTCAATATTTTCGTGGGGTTAACACATAGATTTTGAGAAAATTTCAAAAAATATAACAATATTGTTTTGATGCATAGTTGCCTCCTGTAGTAATATACGGTGATGGTCAAAGAGGTTTGGAACCTTTGTTGTCTTCATTTCTCTAGAGAATAGCGATTTTATAACGGTTAGTTCACTAATTTAGTGAGTATATGAAATTTTACTAAATTAATTTATAGAAAAACTGAACGATGCTCGTGCATCATGAAAGAGAGTTTAACATACATTAATACAAATGTAGAATGTGGTTAGAAATTTTAAAACAACACTAAAGATTATAGGGTTCAGTATATAAAGCATTTACATAAATTCAATATTTTTGTAGAGGTTAACACATAGATTTTGAGAAAACTTCAAAAAATATGACAATATTGTTTTAATGCATAGTTGCATCCTACACTAATATATGATGATGTTGAAAACGGTTAAGAGTCTTTGTTGTCTCCGTTTTTCAAGAAAATAGCAATTTTAGTGATTATTCTACTGATTAAAATAGTATTATGTAGTTTTACTAATTTATTGATAAAAAATTAGAACGATTCTCATAAACCATAAAAGTGAGTTTAACATACATTAATACAAATTTAGAATATGGTTAGAAATTTTAAAACAATACTGAAAAGTTTAGACTTCAGTACGTAGAGCGTTTAACGTAAAACTCAATATTTATGTAGGGGTTAACACATAGATTTTGAGAAAAATTCAAAAAATATAAAAATATTGTTTTAATGCATAGTTGCCTCCTGTAGTAATATAAGGTGATGGTCAAAGAGGTTTGAATCATTTGTTGTCTTTATTTCTCTAGAGAATAGCGATTTTATAATGGTTAGTCCACTAATTTAGGGAGTATATGAAATATTACTAAATTAGTTTATAAAAAAATTGAACGATGCTCATGTACCATGAAATATAATTTAACATACATTAATACAAATAGAGAATATGGTTAGAAATTTTAAAACAATACTAAAGATTATATGGTTCAGTATATAAGGCGTTTACCAAAATTTAATATTTTTGTAGGAGTTAAAACATAGATTTTGAAAAAAAATCAAAAAAAATATGACAATATTTTTTAAATGAATAGTTGCATCATGCACTAACATATGATGATGTTGAAAGGGGTTTGGAGACTTTGTTGTCACCGCTTTTAAAAAATAACGATTTTATAGGATTATTCCACCGATTTAGGGAGTATTGTGAAGTTTTAATAAATTAATTGATAAAAATTATAACGATTCCCATTTACCGTAAAAGAGAGTTTAACATACACTAATACAAATGTAGAATGTGGTTAAAAATTTTAAAACAACACTAAAAGTTTAGGCTTCAAGATATAGAGCGCTTAACGAAAACTCAATATTTTCGTAGGGTTAACACATAGATTTTGAGAAAAACTCAAAAATATAACAATATTGTTTTGATTCATAGTTGCCTCCGTAGTAATATATGGTGATGTTCAAAGAGGTTTGGAACCTTTGTTGTCTTCATTTCTCTAGAGAATAGCGATTTTATAATGGTTAGTCCACTAATTTAGGAGTATATGAAATTTTACTAAATTAATTTATAGAAAAACTGAATGATGGTTGTGAATCATGAAAGAGAGTTTAACATACATTAATAAAAATTTAGAATGTGGTTAGAAATTTGAAAACAACACTAAAGATTATAGGGTTCAGTATATAAAGCATTTACATAAATTCAATATTTTTGTAGAGGTTAACACATAGATTTTGCGAAATTTTTTAAAAATATGACAAAATTGTTTTAATGCATAGTTGCATCCTACACTAATATATGATGATGTTGAAAACGGTTAAGAGCCTTTGTTGTGTCCGTTTTTCAAGAAAATAGCAATTTTAGTGATTATTCTACTGATTAAAATAGTATTATGTAGTTTTACTAATTTATTGATAAAAAATTAGAACGATTCTCATAAACCATAAAAGTGAGTTTAACGTACATTAATACAAATTTAGAATATGGTTAGAAATTTTAAAACAATACTGAAAAGTTTAGACTTCAGTACGTAGAGCGTTTAACGTAAAACTCAATATTTATGTAGGGGTTAACACATAGATTTTGAGAAAAATTCAAAAAATATAAAAATATTGTTTTAATGCATAGTTTCCTCCTGTAGTAATATAAGGTGATGGTCAAAGAGGTTTGAAACATTTGTTGTCTTTATTTCTCTAGAGAATAGCGATTTTATAATGGTTAGTCCATTAATTTAGGGAGTATATGAAATATTACTAAATTAGTTTATAAAAAAATTGAACGATGCTCATGTACCATGAAATATAATTTAACATACATTAATACAAATATAGAATATGGTTAGAAATTTTAAAACAATACTAAAGATTATATGGTTCAGTATATAAGGCGTTTACCAAAATTTAATATTTTTGTAGGAGTTAAAACATAGATTTTGAAAAAAAATCAAAAAAATATGACAATATTTTTTAAATGAATAGTTGCATCATGCACTAACATGTGATGATGTTGAAAGGGGTTTGGAGACTTTGTTGTCACCATTTTTAAAAAAATAACGACTTTATAGGGATATTTCCACCGATTTAGGGAGTATTGTGAAGTTTTAATAAATTAATTGATAAAAATTATAACGATTCCCATTTACCGTAAAAGAGAGTTTAACATACACTAATACAAATGTAGAATGTGGTTAAAAATTTTAAAACAACACTAAAAAGTTTAGGCTTCAGTATATAGAGCGTTTAACGTAAAACTCAATATTTTCGTAGGGGTTAACACATAGATTTTGAGAAAAACTCAAAAAATATAACAATATTGTTTTGATTCATAGTTGCCTGCCGTAGTAATATATGGTGATGGTCAAAGAGGTTTGGAACCTTTGTTGTCTTCATTTCTCTAGAGAATAGCGATTTTATAACGGTTAGTTCACTAATTTAGTGAGTATATGAAATTTTACTAAATTAATTTATAGAAAAACTGAATGATGGTTGTGAATCATGAAAGAGAGTTTAACATACATTAATACAAATTTAGAATGTGGTTAGAAATTTGAAAACAACACTAAAGATTATAGGGTTCAGTATATAAAGCATTTACATAAATTCAATATTTTTGTAGAGGTTAACACATAGATTTTGCGAAATTTTTTAAAAATATGACAAAATTGTTTTAATGCATAGTTGCATCCTACACTAATATATGATGATGTTGAAAACGGTTAAGAGCCTTTGTTGTGTCCGTTTTTCAAGAAAATAGCAATTTTAGTGATTATTCTACTGATTAAAATAGTATTATGTAGTTTTACTAATTTATTGATAAAAAATTAGAACGATTCTCATAAACCATAAAAGTGAGTTTAACGTACATTAATACAAATTTAGAATATGGTTAGAAATTTTAAAACAATACTGAAAAGTTTAGACTTCAGTACGTAGAGCGTTTAACGTAAAACTCAATATTTATGTAGGGGTTAACACATAGATTTTGAGAAAAATTCAAAAATATGACAATATTTTTAAATGCATAGTTGCCTCCTGTAGTAATATAAGGTGATGGTCAAAGAGGTTTGAAACATTTGTTGTCTTTATTTCTCTAGAGAATAGCGATTTTATAATGGTTAGTCCACTAATTTAGGGAGTATATGAAATATTACTAAATTAGTTTATAAAAAAATTGAACGATGCTCATGTACCATGAAATATAATTTACCATACATTAATACAAATATAGAATATGGTTAGAAATTTTAAAACAATACTAAAGATTATATGGTTCAGTATATAAGGCGTTTACCAAAATTTAATATTTTTGTAGGAGTTAAAACATAGATTTTGAAAAAAAATCAAACAAAATATGACAATATTTTTTAAATGAATAGTTGCATCATGCACTAACATGTGATGATGTTGAAAGGGGTTTGGAGACTTTGTTGTCACCGTTTTTAAAAAAATAACGACTTTATAGGGATTATTCCACCGATTTAGGGAGTATTGTGAAGTTTTAATAAATTAATTGATAAAAATTATAACGATTCCCATTTACCGTAAAAGAGAGTTTAACATACACTAATACAAATGTAGAATGTGGTTAAAAATTTTAAAACAACACTAAAAAGTTTAGGCTTCAGTATATAGAGCGTTTAACGTAAAACTCAATATTTTCGTAGGGGTTAACACATAGATTTTGAGAAAAACTCAAAAAATATAACAATATTGTTTTGATTCATAGTTGCCTGCCGTAGTAATATATGGTGATGGTCAAAGAGGTTTGGAACCTTTGTTGTCTTCATTTCTCTAGAGAATAGCGATTTTATAACGGTTAGTTCACTAATTTAGTGAGTATATGAAATTTTACTAAATTAATTTATAGAAAAACTGAATGATGGTCGTGAATCATGAAAGAGAGTTTAACATACATTAATACAAATTTAGAATGTGGTTAGAAATTTGAAAACAACACTAAAGATTATAGGGTTCAGTATATAAAGCATTTACATAAATTCAATATTTTTGTAAAGGTTAACACATAGATTTTGAGAAAACTTCAAAAAATATGACAATATTGTTTTAATGCATAGTTGCATCCTGCACTAATATATGATGATGTTGAAAACGGTTAAGAGCCTTTGTTGTCTCCGTTTTTCAAAAAAATAGCAATTTTAGTGATTATTTTACTGATTAAAATAGTATTATGTAGTTTTACTAATTTATTGATAAAAAATTAGAATGATTCTCATAAACCATAAAAGTGAGTTTATAATACATTAATACAAATGTAGAATATGGTTAGAAATTTTAAAACAATCCTGAAATGTTTAGACTTCAAGATATAGAGTTTTTAACGTAAAACTCAATATTTTCAGAGGGTTAACACATAGATTTTGAGAAAAATTCAAAAAATATAAAAATATTGTTTTAATGTATAGTTGCCTCCTGTAGTAATATAAGGTGATGGTCAAAGAGGTTTGAAACATTTGTTGTCTTTATTTCTCTAGAAAATAGCGATATTATAAAAGTTAGTCCACTAATTTAGGGAGTATATGAAATATTACTAAATTAGTTTATAAAAAAATTGAACAATGCTCATGTACCATGAAATAGAATTTAACATACATTAATATAAATGTAGAATGTGGTTAGAAATTTTAAAACAATACTAAAGATTATATGGTTCAGTATATAAGGCATTTACCAAAATTTAATATTTTTGTAGGAGTTAACACATAGATTTTAATGCATAGTTGCATCATGCACTAACATATGATGATGTTTAAAGGGGTTTGGAGACTTTGTTGTCACCGTTTTTAATAAAATAAGGACTTTATAGGGATTATTCCACCGATTTAGGGAGTATTGTGAAGTTTTAATAAATTAATTGATAAAAATTATAACGATTCTCATTTACCAAAAAAGAGAGTTTAACATACACTAATACAAATGTAGAATGTGGTTAGAAATTTTAAAACAACACTAAAAAGTTTAGGCTTCAGTATATAGAGTTTTTTTAACGTAAAACTCAATATTTTCGTAGGCGTTAGTTAACACATAGATTTTGAGAAAAATTCAAAAAATATAACAATATTGTTTTGATGGATAGTTTTCTGCTGTAGTAATATATGGTGATGGTCAAAGAGGTTTGGAACCATTGTTGTCTTCATTTCTCTAGAGAATAGCGATTTTATAACGGTTAGTTCACTAATTTAGTGAGTATATGAAATTTTACTAAATTAATTTATAGAAAAACTGAACGATGCTCGTGCATCATGAAAGAGAGTTTAACATACATTAATATAAATGTAGAATGTGGTTAGAAATTGTAAAACAACACTAAAGATTATAGGGTTCAGTATATAAAGCATTTACATAAATTCAATATTTTTGTAGAGGTTAACACATAGATTTTGCGAAAATTTTAAAAAAATATGACAATATTGTTTTAATGCATAGTTGCATCCTACACTAATATATTATGATTTTGAAAGAGGGTAAGAGCCTTTGTTGTGTCCGTTTTCGAAGAAAACATCAATTTTGTAGTGATTATTCTACTGATTAAAATAGTATTATGTAGTTTTACTAATTTATTGATAAAAAATTGGAACGATTCTCATATACTATAAAAGAGAGTTTAACATACATTAATACAAATATAGAATATGGTTAGAAATTTTAAAACAACACTAAAATGTTTAGGCTTCAGTATATAGGCGTTTAACGTAAAACTCAATATTTTCGTAGGGGTTAACACATAGATTTTGAGAAAAATTCAAAAAATATAACAATATTGTTTTGATGCATAGTTGCCTCCTTTAGTAATATATGGTGATGGTCAAAGTGGTTTAGAACCTTTGTTGTCTTCATTTCCCTAGAGAATACCGATTTTATAATGGTTAGTCCACTAATTTAGGGAGTATATGAAATATTACTAAATTAGTTTATAAAAAAATTGAACGATGCTCATTTACCATAATAGAGAGTTTAACATACACTAATACAAATGTAGAATGTGGTTAGAAATTTTAAAACAACACTAAAAAGTTTAGGCTTCAGTATATAGAGCGTTTTTAACCTAAAACTCAATATTTTCGTAGGGGTTAACACATAGATTTTGAGAAAATTTCAAAAAATATAACAATATTGTTTTGATGCATAGTTGCCTCCTGTAGTAATATATGGTGATGGTCAAAGAGGTTTGGAACCTTTGTTGTCTTCATTTCTCTAGAGAATAGCGATTTTATAACGGTTAGTTCACTAATTTAGTGAGTATATGAAACTTTACTAAATTAATTTATAGAAAAACTGAACGATGCTCGTGCATCATGAAAGAGAGTTTAACATGCATTAATACAAATGTAGAATGTGGTTAGAAATTTGAAAACAACACTAAAGATTATAGGGTTCAGTATATAAAGCATTTACATAAATTCAATATTTTTGTAAAGGTTAACACATAGATTTTGAGAAAACTTCAAAAAATATGACAATATTGTTTTAATGCATAGTTGCATCCTGCACTAATATATGTTGATGTTGAAAACGGTTAAGAGCCTTTGTTGTCTCCGTTTTTCAAGAAAATAGCAATTTTAGTGATTATTCTACTGATTAAAATAGTATTATGTAGTTTTACTAATTTATTGATAAAAAATTTGAACGATTCTCATAAACCATAAAAGTGAGTTTAACATACATTAATACAAATTTAGAATATGGTTAGAAATTTTAAAACAACACTAAAATGTTTAGGCTTCAAGATATAGAGCGCTTAACGAAAACTCAATATTTTCGTAGGGGTTAACACATAGATTTTGAGAAAAATTCAAAAAATATAAAAATATTGTTTTAATGCATAGTTGCCTCCTGTAGTAATATAAGGTGATGGTCAAAGAGGTTTGAAACATTTGTTGTCTTTATTTCTCTAGAGAATAGCGATTTTATAATGGTTAGTCCACTAATTTAGGGAGTATATGAAATATTACTAAATTAGTTTATAAAAAAATTGAACGATGCTCATGTACCATGAAATATAATTTAACATACATTAATACAAATGTAGAATATGGTTAGAAATTTTAAAACAATACTAAAAATTATATGGTTCAGTATATAAGGTGTTTACCAAAATTTAATATTTTTGTAGGAGTTAAAACATAGATTTTGAAAAAAAATCAAAAAATATGACAATATTTTTTAAATGAATAGTTGCATCATGCACTAACATGTGATGATGTTGAAAGGGGTTTGGAGACTTTGTTGTCACCGTTTTTAAAAAAATAACGACTTTATAGGGATTATTCCACCGATTTAGGGAGTATTGTGAAGTTTTAATAAATTAATTGATAAAAATTATAACGATTCTCATTTACCATAAAAGAGAGTTTAACATACACTAATACAAATGTATAATGTGGTTAGAAATTTTAAAACAACACTAAAAAGTTTAGGCTTCAGTATATAGAGCGTTTAACGTAAAACTTAATATTTTCGTAGGGGTTAACACGTAGATTTTGAGAAAAATTCAAAAAATATAACAATATTGTTTTGGTGCATAGTTGTCTGCTGTAGTAATATATGGTGATGGTCAAAGAAGTTTGGAACCTTTGTTGTCTTTTTTTCTCTAGAGAATAGCGATTTTATAACGGTTAGTTCACTAATTTAGTGAGTATATGAAATTTTACTAAATTAATTTATAGAAAAACTGAACGATGCTCGTGCATCATGAAAGAGAGTTTAACATACATTAATACAAATGTAGAATGTGGTTAGAAATTGTAAAACAACACTAAAGATTATAGGGTTCAGTATATAAAGCATTTACATAAATTCAATATTTTTGTAGAGGTTAACACATAGATTTTGCGAAAAATTTTAAAAAATATGAAAATATTGTTTTAATGCATAGTTGCATCCTACACTATTATATTATTATTTTGAAAGAGGCTAGGAGCCTTTGTAGTGTCTGTTTTCCAAGATAACATCAATTTTGTAGTGATTATTCTACTGATTAAAATAGTATTATGTAGTTTTACTAATTTATTGATAAAAAATTAGAACCATTCTCATATACTATGAAAGAGAGTTTAACATACATTAATACAAATATAGAATATGGTTAGAAATTTTAAAACAACACTAAAATGTTTAGGCTTCAGTATATAGGCGTTTAACGTAAAACTCAATATTTCCGTAGGGGTTAACACATAGATTTTGAGAAAAATTCAAAAAATATAACAATATTGTTTTGATGCATAGTTGCCTCCTCTAGTAATATATGGTGATGGTCAAAGAGGTTTGGAACCTTTGTTGTCTTCATTTCCCTAGAGAATACCGATTTTATAATGGTTAGTCCACTAATTTAGGGAGTATATGAAATATTACTAAATTAGTTTATAAAAAAATTGAACGATGCTCATTTATCATAAAATAGAGTTTAACATACACTAATACAAATGTAGAATGTGGTTAGAAATTTTAAAACAACACTAAAAAGTTTAGGCTTCAGTATATAGAGCGTTTTTAACGTAAAACTCAATATTTTCGTAGGGGTTAACACATAGATTTTGAGAAAATTTCAAAAAATATAACAATATTGTTTTGATGCATAGTTGCCTCCTGTAATAATATACGGTGATGGTCAAAGAGGTTTGGAACCTTTGTTGTCTTCATTTCTCTAGAGAATAGCGATTTTATAACGGTTAGTTCACTAATTTAATGAGTATATGAAATTTTACTAAATTAATTTATAGAAAAACTGAACGATGCTCGTGCATCATGAAAGAGAGTTTAACATACATTAATACAAATGTAGAATGTGGTTAGAAATTTTAAAACAACACTAAAGATTATAGGGTTCAGTATATAAAGCATTTACATAAATTCAATATTTTTGTAGAGGTTAACACATTGATTTTGAGAAAACTTCAAAAAATATGACAATATTGTTTTAATGCATAGTTGCATCCTACACTAATATATGATGATGTTGAAAACGGTTAAGAGCCTTTGTTGTGTCCGTTTTTCAAGAAAATAGCAATTTTAGTGATTATTCTACTAATTAAAATAGTATTATGTAGTTTTACTAATTTATTGATAAAAAATTAGAACGATTCTCATAAACCATAAAAGTGAGTTTAACATACATTAATACAAATTTAGAATATGGTTAGAAATTTTAAAACAATACTGAAAAGTTTAGACTTCAGTACGTAGAGCGTTTAACGTAAAACTCAATATTTCTGTAGGGGTTAACACATAGATTTTGAGAAAAATTCAAAAAATATAAAAATATTGTTTTAATGCATAGTTGCCTCCTGTAGTAATATAAGGTGATGGTCAAAGAGGTTTGAAACATTTGTTGTCTTTATTTCTCTAGAGAATAGCGATTTTATAATGGTTAGTCCACTAATTTAGGGAGTATATGAAATATTACTAAATTAGTTTATAAAAAAATTGAACGATGCTCATGTACCATGAAATATAATTTAACATACATTAACACAAATGGAGAATATGGTTAGAAATTTTAAAACAATATTAAAGATTATATGGTTCAGTATATAAGGCGTTTACCAAAATTTAATATTTTTGTAGGAGTTAAAACATAGATTTTGAAAAAAAAAAAAAAATATGACAATATTTTTTAAATGAATAGTTGCATCATGCACTAACATGTGATGATGTTGAAAGGGGTTTGGAGACTTTGTTGTCACCGTTTTTAAAAAAATAACGACTTTATAAGGATTATTCCACCGATTTAGGGAGTATTGTGAAGTTTTAATAAATTAATTGATAAAAATTATAACGATTCCCATTTACCGTAAAATAGAGTTTAACATACACTAATACAAATGTAGAATGTGGTTAGAAATTTTAAAACACAACTAAAAAGTTTTGGCTTCAGTATATAGAGCGTTTAACGTAAATCTCAATATTTTCGTACACATAGATTTTGAGAAAAACTCAAAAAATATAACAATATTGTTTTGATGCATAGTTGGCTGCTGTAGTAATATATGGTGATGGTCAAAGAGGTTTGGAACCTTTGTTGTCTTCATTTCTCTAGAGAATAGCGATTTTATAACGGTTAGTTCACTAATTTAGTGAGTATATGAAATTTTACTAAATTAATTTATAGAAAAACTGAATGATGGTCGTGAATCATGAAAGAGAGTTTAACATACATTAATACAAATGTAGAATGTGGTTAGAAATTTGAAAACAACACTAAAGATTATAGGGTTCAGTATATAAAGCATTTACATAAATTCAATATTTTTGTAGAGGTAACACATAGATTTTGCGAAAATTTTTACAAATATGACAATATTGTTTTAATGCATAGTTGCTTCCTACACTAATATATGATGATGTTGAAAACGGTTAAGAGCCTTTGTTGTGTCCGTTTTTCAAGAAAATAGCAATTTTAGTGATTATTCTACTGATTAAAATAGTATTATGTAGTTTTACTAATTTATTGATAAAAAATTAGAACGATTCTCATATACCATAAAAGTGAGTTTAACATACATTAATACAAATGTAGAATATGGTTAGAAATTTTAAAACAATACTGAAAATTGTAGACTTCAGTACGTAGAGCGTTTAACGTAAAACTCAATATTTCTGTAGGGGTTAACACATAGATTTTGAAAAAAAATCAAAAAATATAACAATATTGTTTTAATGCATAGTTGCCTCCTGTAGTAATATAGGGTGATGGTCAAAGATGTTTGAAACCTTTGTTGTCTTTATTTCTCTAGAGAATAGCGATTTTATAATGGTTAGTCCACTAATTTATGGAGTATATGAAATATTACTAAATTAGTTTATAAAAAAATTGAACGATGCTCATGTACCATGAAATAGAATTTAACATACATTAATATAAATGTAGAATGTGGTTAGAAATTTTAAAACAATACTAAAGATTATATGGTTCAGTATATAAGGCATTTACCAAAATTTAATATTTTTGTAGGAGTTAACACATAGATTTTGAAAAAAATTCAAAAAATATGACAATATTTTTTTAATGCATAGTTGCATCATGCACTAACATATGATGATGTTTAAAGGGGTTTGGAGACTTTGTTGTCACCGTTTTTAATAAAATAACGACTTTATAGGGATTATTCCACCGATTTAGGGAGTATTGTGAAGTTTTAATAAATTAATTGATTAAAATTATAACGATTCTCATTTACCAAAAAAGAGAGTTTAACATACACTAATACAAATGTAGAATGTGGTTAGAAATTTTAAAACAACACTAAAAAGTTTAGGCTTCAGTATATAGAGCGTTTTTAACGTAAAACTCAATATTTTCGTAGGGGTTAACACATAGATTTTGAGAAAAATTCAAAAAATATAACAATATTGTTTTGATGGATAGTTGTCTGCTGTAGTAATATATGGTGATGGTCAAAGAGGTTTGGAACCATTGTTGTCTTCATTTCTCAGGAGAATAGCGATTTTATAACGGTTAGTTCACTAATTTAGTGAGTATATGAAATTTTACTAAATTAATTTATAGAAAAACTGAACGATGCTCGTGCATCATGAAAGAGAGTTTAACATACATTAATTTAAATGTAGAATGTGGTTAGAAATTGTAAAACAACACTAAAGATTATAGGGTTCAGTATATAAAGCATTTACATAAATTCAATATTTTTGTAGAGGTTAACACATAGATTTTGCGAAAATTTTTAAAAAATATGACAATATTGTTTTAATTCATAGTTGCATCCTACACTAATATATTATGATTTTGAAAGAGGCTAAGAGCCTTTGTTGTGTCCGTTTTCGAAGAAAACATCAATTTTGTAGTGATTATTCTACTGATTAAAATAGTATTATGTAGTTTTACTAATTTATTGATAAAAAATTAGAATGATTCTCATATACTATAAAAGAGATTTTAACATACATTAATACAAATATAGAATATGGTTAGAAATTTTAAAACAACACTAAAATGTTTAGGCTTCAGTATATAGGCGTTTAACGTAAAACTCAATATTTCCGTAGGGGTTAACACATAGATTTTGAGAAAAATTCAAAAAATATAACAATATTGTTTTGATGCATAGTTGCCTCCTTTAGTAATATATGGTGATGGTCAAAGTGGTTTAGAACCTTTGTTGTCTTCATTTCCCTAGAGAATACCGATTTTATAATGGTTAGTTCACTAATTTAGGGAGTATATGAAATATTACTAAATTAGTTTATAAAAAAATTTAACGATGCTCATTTACCATAAAAGAGAGTTTAACATACACTAATACAAATGTAGAATGTGGTTAGAAATTTTAAAACAACACTAAAAAGTTTAGGCTTCAGTATATAGAGCGTTTTTAACGTAAAACTCAATATTTTAAGTAGGGGTTAACACATAGATTTTGAAAATTTCAAAAATATAACAATATTGTTTTGATGCATAGTTGCCTCCTGTAGTAATATATGGTGATGGTCAAAGAGGTTTGGAACCTTTGTTGTCTTCATTTCTCTAGAGAATAGCGATTTTATAACGGTTAGTTCACTAATTTAGTGAGTATATGAAACTTTACTAAATTAATTTATAGAAAAACTGAACGATGCTCGTGCATCATGAAAGAGAGTTTAACATGCATTAATACAAATGTAGAATGTGGTTAGAAATTTGAAAACAACACTAAAGATTATAGGGTTCAGTATATAAAGCATTTACATAAATTCAATATTTTTGTAAAGGTTAACACATAGATTTTGAGAAAACTTCAAAAAATATGACAATATTGTTTTAATGCATAGTTGCATCCTGCACTAATATATGATGATGTTGAAAACGGTTAAGAGCCTTTGTTGTCTCCGTTTTTCAAGAAAATAGCAATTTTAGTGATTATTCTACTGATTAAAATAGTATTATGTAGTTTTACTAATTTATTGATAAAAAATTAGAACGATTCTCATAAACCATAAAAGTGAGTTTAACATACATTAATACAAATTTAGAATATGGTTAGAAATTTTAAAACAATACTGAAATGTTTAGACTTCAGTACGTAGAGCGTTTAACGTAAAACTCAATATTTCTGTAGGGGTTAACACATAGATTTTGAGAAAAATTCAAAAAATATAAAAATATTGTTTTAATGCATAGTTGCCTCCTGTAGTAATATAAGGTGATGGTCAAAGAGGTTTGAAACATTTGTTGTCTTTATTTCTCTAGAGAATAACGATTTTATAATGGTTAGTCCACTAATTTATGGAGTATATGAAATATTACTAAATTAGTTTATAAAAAAATTGAACGATGCTCATGTACCATGAAATATAATTTAACATACATTAATACAAATGTAGAATATGGTTAGAAATTTTAAAACAATACTAAAAATTATATGGTTCAGTATATAAGGCGTTTACCAAAATTTAATATTTTTGTACGAGTTAAAACATAGATTTTGAAAAAATCAAAAATATGACAATATTTTTAAATGAATAGTTGCATCATGCACTAACATGATGATGTTGAAAGGGTTTGGAGAATTTGTTGTCACCGCTTTTAAAAAAATAACGACTTTATAGGATTATTCCAATCGATTTAGGGAGTATTGTGAAGTTTTAATAAATTAATTGATAAAAATTATAACGATTCTCATTTACCATAAAAGAGAGTTTAACATACACTAATACAAATGTATAATGTGGTTAGAAATTTTAAAACAACACTAAAAAGTTTAGGCTTCAGTATATAGAGCGTTTAACGTAAAACTCAATATTTTCGTAGGGGTTAACACGTAGATTTTGAGAAAAATTCAAAAAATATAACAATATTGTTTTGATGCATAGTTGTCTGCTGTAGTAATATATGGTGATGGTCAAAGAAGTTTGGAACCTTTGTTGTCTTCATTTCTCTAGAGAATAGCGATTTTATAACGGTTAGTTCACTAATTTAGTGAGTATATGAAATTTTACTAAATTAATTTATAGAAAACTGAACGATGCTCGTGCATCATGAAAGAGAGTTTAACATACATTAATACAAATTTAGAATGTGGTTAGAAATTTTAAAACAACACTAAAGATTATAGGGTTCAGTATATAAAGCATTTACATAAATTCAATATTTTTGTAGAGGTTAACTCATAGATTTTGAGAAAATTTCAAAAAATATGACAATATTGTTTTAATGCATAGTTGCATCCTACACTAATATATGATGATGTTGAAAGCGGTTAAGAGCTTTTGTTGTGTCCGTTTTCAAGAAAATAACAATTTTAGTGATTATTCTACATATTAAAATAGTATTATGTAGTTTTACTAATTTATTGATAAAAATTAGAACGATTCTCATATTCCATAAAAGTGAGTTTAACATACATTAATACAAATGTAGAATTTGGTTAGAAATTTTAAAACAACACTAAAAATTTTAGGCTTCAAGATATAGAGCGCTTAACGTTAAACTCAATATTTTCATAAGGGTTAACACATAGATTTTGAAAAAATTCAAAAAAATAACAATATTGTTTTGATGCATAGTTGCCTCCTATAGTAATATATGGTGATGGTCAAAGAGGTTTGAAACCTTTGTTGTCTTTATTTCTCTAGAGAATAGCGATTTTATATGGTTAGTCCACTAATTTAGGAGTATATGAAATATTACTAAATTAGTTTATAAAAATTGAACGATGCTCATGTACCATGAAATAGAATTTAACATACATTAATACAAATGTAGAATGTGGTTAGAAATTTTAAAACAATACTAAATATTATATGGTTCAGTATATAAAACAATACCAAAATTCAATATTTTTGTAGGAATTAACACATAGATTTTGAAAAAATTTCAAAAAATATGACAATATTTTTTTAATGCATAGTTGCATCATGCACTAACATATGATGATGTTGAAAGAGGTTTTGAGACTTTGTTGTCACCGTTTTTCAAAAAATAACGACTTTATAGGGATTATTCCATCGATTTAGGAGTATTATGAAGTTTTAATAAATTAATTGATAAAAATTATAACGATTCTCATTTACCATAAAAGAGAGTTTAACATACACTAATACAAATGTAGAAAGTGGTTAGAAATTTTAAAACAATACTAAAAGTTTAGGCTTCAGTATATAGAAGCGTTTAACGTAAAACTCAATATTTTCATAGGGTTAACACATAGATTTTGAAAAAATTCAAAAAAATAACAATATTGTTTTGATGCATAGTTTCCTCCTGTAGTAATATATGGTGATGGTCAAAGAGGTTTTGAACCTTTGTTGTCTTCATTTCTCTAGAGAATAGCGATTTTATAACGGTTAGTTCACTAATTTAATGAGTATATGAAATTTTACTAAATTAATTTATAGAAAAACTGAACGATGCTCGTGTATCATGAAAGAGAGTTTAACATACATTAATACAAATGTAGAATGTGGTTAGAATTTTTAAAACAACACTAAAGATTATAGGGTTCAGTATATAAAGCATTTACATAAATTATTTTTGTAGAGGTTAACACATAGATTCTGAGAAAACTTCAAAAAATATGACAATATTGTTTTAATGCATAGTTGCATCCTACACTAATATATGATGATGTTGAAAATGGTTAAGAGCCTTTGTTGTGTCCTTTTTTCAAGAAAATATCAATTTTAGTGATTATTCTACTGATTAAAATAGTATTATGTAGTTTTACTAATATATTGATAAAAAATTAGAACGATTATCATAAACCTTAAAAGTGAGTTTAACATACATTAATACAAATGTAGAATATGGTTAGAAATTTTAAAACAATACTGAAAAGTTTAGACTTCAGTACGTAGAGCGTTTAACGTAAAACTCAATATTTCTGTAGGGGTTAACACTTAGATTTTGAGAAAAATTCAAAAAATATAAAAATATTGTTTTAATGCATAGTTGCCTCCTGTAGTAATATAAGGTGATGTTCAAAGAGGTTTGAAACATTTGTTGTCTTTATTTCTCTAGGGAATAGCGATTTTATAAGGGTTAGTCCACTAATTTAGGGAGTATATGAAATATTACTAAATTAGTTTATAAAAAAATTGAACGATGCTCATGTACCATGAAATATAATTTAACATACATTAATACAAATGTAGAATATGGTTAGAAATTTTAAAACAAATACTAAAGATTATATGGTTCAGTATATAAGGCGTTTACCAAAATTTAATATTTTTGTAGAAGTTAAAACATAGATTTTGAAAAAAATTCAAAAAATACGACAATATTTTTTAAATGAATAGTTGCATCATGCACTAACATGTGATGATGTTGAAAGAGGTTTTGAGACTTTTTTGTCACCGTTTTTCAAAAAATAACGACTTTATAGGGATTATTCCACCGATTTAGGGAGTATTATGAAGTTTTAATAAATTAATTGATAAAAATTATAACGATTCTCATTTACCATAAAAGAGAGTTTAACATACACTAATACAAATGTATAATGTGGTTAGAAATTTTAAAACAACACTAAAAAGTTTAGGCTTCAGTATATAGAGCGTTTAACGTAAAACTCAATATTTTCATAGGGGTTAACACATAGATTTTGAGAAAAATTCAAAACAAAAATAACAATATTGTTTTGATGCATAGTTGCCACCTGTAGTAATATATGGTGATGGTCAAAGAGGTTTGGAACCTTTGTTGTCTTCATTTCTCTAGAGAATAGCGATTTTATAATGGTTAGTCCACTAATTTAGGGAGTATATGAAATATTACTAAATTAGTTTATAAAAAAATTGAACGATGCTCATGTACCATGAAAGGGAATTTAACATACATTAATACAAATGTAGAATTTGGTTAGAAATTTTAAAATAATACTAAATATTATATGGTTCAGTATATAAGGCATTTACCAAAATTCAATATTTTTGTAGAGTTAACAAATAGATTTTGAAAAATTCAAAAAATATGACAATATTTTTTAAATCATAGTTGCATCATGCACTAACATATGATGATGTTGAAAGAGGTTTTGAGACTTTTTGTCACCGTTTTTCAAAAAATAACGATTTTATAGGATTATTCAAACGATTTAGGAGTATTATGAAGTTTTACTAAATTAATTGATAAAAATTATAGCGATTCTCATTTACCATAAAAGAGAGTTTAACATACACTAATACAAATGTAGAATGTGGTTAGAAATTTTAAAACAACACTAAAAGTTTAGGCTTCAGTATATAGAAGCGTTTAGCAGTAAAACTCAATATTTTCATAGGGGTTAACACATAGATTTTGAAAAATTCAAAAAAAAAAATAACAATATTGTTTTGATGCATAGTTGCCTCCTGTAGTAATATATGGTGATGGTCAAAGAGGTTTGGAACCTTTGTTGTCTTCATTTCTCTAGAGAATAGCGATTTTATAACGGTTAGTTCACTAATTTAGTGAGTATATGAAATTTTACTAAATTAATTTATAGAAAAACTGAACGATGCTCATGCATCATGAAAGAAAGTTTAACATACATTAATACAAATATAGAATGTGGTTAGAAATTTTAAAACAACACTAAAGATTATAGGGTTCAGTATATAAAGCATTTACATAAATTCAATATTTTTGTAGTTATTAACACAAAGATTTTGAGAAAATTTCAAAAAATATGACAATATTGTTTTAATGCATAGTTTCATCCTACACTAATATATTATGATTTTGAAAGAGGCTAAGAGCCTTTGTTGTGCCCTTTTTCAAGAAAATTGCAATTTTAGTGATTATTCCACCGATTTAGGAGTATTATGAAGTTTTACTAATTTATTGATAAAAATTAGAGCGATTCTCATATACCATAAAAGTGAGTTTAACATACATTAATACAAATTTATAATATGGTTAGAAATTTTAGAACAACACTAAAAAGTTTAGGCTTCAAGATATAGAGCGCTTAACGTAAAACTCAATATTTCTATAGGGGTTAACACAAAGATTTTGAGAAAAATTCAAAAATTATAGCATTATTGTTTTAATGCATAGTTGCCTCCTGTAGTAATATATGGTGACGGTCAAAGAGGTTTGAAACCTTTGTTGTCTTTATTTCTCTAGAAAATAGCTATTTTATAATCGTTAGTCCACTAATTTAGGGAGTATATGAAATATTACTAAATTAGTTTATAAAAAAAATGAACGATGCTCATGTACCATGAAATTGAATTTAACATACATTAATACAAATGTAGAATGTGGTTAGAAATTTTAAAATAATACTAAAGATTATATGGTTCAGTATATAAGGCATTTACCAAAATTCAATATTTTTGTAGGAGTTAACAAGTAGATTTTGAAAAAAATTCAAAAAATATGACAATATTTTTTTAATGCATAGTTGCATCATGCACTAACATATGATGATTTTGAAAGAGGTTTTGAGACTTTTTTGTTACCGTTTTTCAAAAAATAAGGACTTTATAGGGATTATTCCACCGATTTAGGGAGTATTATGAAGTTTTAATAAATTAATTGATAAAAATTATAACGATTCCCATTTACCGTAAAAGAGAGTTTAACATACACTAATACAAATGTAGAATGTGGTTAGAAATTTTAAAACAACACTAAAGATTATATGGTTCAGAATATAAGGCATTTACAAAATTCAATATTTTTGTAGAGGTTAACACATAGATTTTGAAAAATTCAAAAATATAACAATATTGTTTTGATGCATAGTTGCCTCCTGTAGTAATATATGGTGATAGTCAAAGAAGTTTGGAACCTTTGTTGTCTTCATTTCTCTAGAGAATTGCGATTTTATAACGGTTAGTTCACTAATTTAGTGAGTATATGAAATTTTACTAAATTAATTTATAGAAAAACTGAACGATGCTCATGTACCATGAAAGAGAGTTTAACATACATTAATATAAATGTAGAATGTGGTTAGAAATTGTAAAACAACACTAAAGATTATAGGGTTCAGTATATAAAGCATTTACATAAATTCAATATTTTTGTAGAGGTTAACACATAGATTTTGCGAAAATTTTAAAAAAATATGAAAATATTGTTTTAATGCATAGTTGCATCATACACTAATATATTATGATTTTGAAAGAGGCTAAGAGCCTTTGTTGTGTCCGTTTTCCAAGAAAACATCAATTTTGTAGTGATTATTCTACTGATTAAAATAGTATTATGTAGTTTTACTAATTTATTGATAAAAAATTAGAACGATTCTCATATACTATAAAAGAGAGTTTAACATACATTAATACAAATATAGAATATGGTTAGAAATTTTAAAACAACACTAAAAAGTTTAGGCTTCAAGATATAGAGCGCTTAACGAAAACTCAATATTTTCGTAGGGGTTAACACATAGATTTTGAGAAAAATTCAAAAAATATAACAATATTGTTTTGATGCATAGTTGCCTCCTTTAGTAATATATGGTGATGGTCAAAGAGGTTTGGAACCTTTGTTGTCTTCATTTCCCTAGAGAATACCGATTTTATAATGGTCAGTCCACTAATTTAGGGAGTATATGAAATATTACTAAATTAGTTTTTAAAAAAATTGAACGATGCTCATTTACCATAAAAGAGAGTTTAACATACACTAATACAAATGTAGAATGTGGTTAGAAATTTTAAAACAACACTAAAAAGTTTAGGCTTCAGTATATAGAGCGTTTTTAACGTAAAACTCAATATTTTCGTAGGGGTTAACACATAGATTTTGAGAAAATTTCAAAAAATATAACAATATTGTTTTGATGCATAGTTGCCTCCTGTAGTAATATACGGTGATGGTCAAAGAGGTTTGGAACCTTTGTTGTCTTCATTTCTCTAGAGAATAGCGATTTTATAACGGTTAGTTCACTAATTTAGTGAGTATATGAAATTTTACTAAATTAATTTATAGAAAAACTGAACGATGCTCGTGCATCATGAAAGAGAGTTTAAAATACATTAATACAAATGTAGAATGTGGTTAGAAATTTTAAAACAACACTAAAGATTATAGGGTTCATCAGTATATAAAGCATTTACATAAATTCAATATTTTTGTAGAGGTTAACACATAGATTTTGAGAAAACTTCAAAAAATATGACAATATTGTTTTAATGCATAGTTGCATCCTACACTAATATATGATGATGTTCAAAACGGTTAAGAGCCATTGTTGTCTCCGTTTTTCAAGAAAATAGCAATTTTTGTGATTATTCTACTGATTAAAATAGTATTATGTAGTTTTACTAATTTATTGATAAAAAATTAGAACGATTCTCATAAACCATAAAAGTGAGTTTAACATACATTAATACAAATTTAGAATATGGTTAGAAATTTTAAAACAATACTGAAAAGTTTAGACTTCAAGATATAGAGCGCTTAACGAAAACTCAATATTTTCATAGGGTTAACACATAGATTTTGAGAAAAATTAAAAAATATAAAAATATTGTTTTAATGCATAGTTGCCTCCTGTAGTAATATAAGGTGATGGTCAAAGAGGTTTGAAACATTTGTTGTCTTTATTTCTCTAGAGAATAGCGATTTTATAATGGTTAGTCCACTAATTTAGGGAGTATATGAAATATTACTAAATTAGTTTATAAAAAAACTGAACGATGCTCATGTACCATGAAATATAATTTAACATACATTAATACAAATGTATAATATGGTTAGAAATTTTAAAACAATACTAAAGATTATATGGTTCAGTATATAAGGGGTTTACCAAAATTTAATATTTTTGTAGGAGTTAAAACATAGATTTTGAAAAAAAAATAAAAAAATATGACTATATTTTTTAAATGAATAGTTGCATCATGCACTAACATGTGATGATGTTGAAAGGGGTTTGGAGACTTTGTTGTCAGCGTTTTTAAAAAAATAAGGACTTTATAGGGATTATTCCACCGATTTAGGGAGTATTGTGAAGTTTTAATAAATTAATTGATAAAAATTATAACGATTCTCATTTACCGTAAAAGAGAGTTTAACATACACTAATACAAATGTAGAATGTGGTTAGAAATTTTAAAACAACACTAAAAAGTTTAGGCTTCAGTATATAGAGCGTTTAACGTAAAACTCAATATTTTCATAAGGGTTAACACATAGATTTTGAAAAAAATTCAAAAAAAATAACAATATTGTTTTGATGCGTAGTTGCCTCCTATAGTAATATATGGTGATGGTCAAAGAGGTTTGAAACCTTTGTTGTCTTTATTTCTCTAGAGAATAGCGATTTTATAATTGTTAGTCCACTAATTTAGGGAGTATATGAAATATTACTAAATTAGTTTATAAAAAATTGAACGATGCTCATGTACCATGAAAGAGAATTTAACATACATTAATACAAATGTAGAATGGTTAGAAATTTTAAAACAATACTAAAGATTATATGGTTCAGTATATAAGGCATTTACCAAAATTCAATATTTTTGTAGGAGTTAACACATAGATTTTGAAAAATTCAAAAATATGACAATATTTTTTAATGCATAGTTGCATCATGCACTAACATATGATGATGTTGAAAGAGGTTTTGAGACTTTTTGTTACCGTTTTCAAAAAATAAGGACTTTATAGGGATTATTCCACCGATTTAGGGAGTATTGTGAAGTTTTAATAAATTAATTGATAAAAATTATAACGATTCTCATTTACCGTAAAAGAGAGTTTAACATACACTAATACAAATGTAGAATGTGGTTAGAAATTTTAAAACAACACTAAAAAGTTTAGGCTTCAGTATATAGAAGCGTTTAGCATTAAAACTCAATATTTTCATAGGGGTTAACACATAGATTTTGAAAAAATTCAAAAAAATAACAATATTGTTTTGATGCATAGTTGCCTCCTATAGTAATATATGGTGATGGTCAAAGAGGTTTGAAACCTTTGTTGTCTTTATTTCTCTAGAGAATAGCGATTTTATAATTGTTAGTCCACTAATTTAGGGAGTATATGAAATATTACTAAATTAGTTTATAAAAAAATTGAACGATGCTCATGTACCATGAAAGAGAATTTAACATACATCAATACAAATGTAGAATGTGGTTAGAAATTTTAAAATAATAGTAAATATTATATGGTTCAGATTATAAGGCATTTACCAAAATTCAATATTTTTGTAGGAGTTAACACATAGATTTTGAAAAATTCAAAAATATGACAATATTTTTTAATGCATAGTTGCATCATGAACTAACATATGATGATGTTGAAAGAGGTTTTGAGACTTTTTGTCACCGTTTTCAAAAAAATAACGACTTTATAGGGATTATTCCATCGATTTAGGAGTATTATGAAGTTTTAATAAATTAATTGATAAAAATTATAACGATTCTCATTTACCATAAAAGAGAGTTTAACATACATCAATACAAATGTAGAAAGTGGTTAGAAATTTTAAAACAATACTAAAAAGTTTAGGCTTCAGTATATAGAAGCGTTTAGCAGTAAAACTCAATATTTTCATAGGGGTTAACACATAGATTTTGAGAAAAATTCAAAAAAATAACAATATTGTTTTGATGCATAGTTGCCTCCTGTAGTAATATATGGTGATGGTCAAAGAGGTTTGGAACCTTTGTTGTCTTCATTTCTCTAGAGAATAGCGATTTTAAAGCGGTTAGTTCACTAATTTAGTGAGTATATGAAATTTTACTAAATTAATTTATAGAAAAACTGAACGATGCTCATGCATCATGAAAGAAAGTTTAACATACATTAATACAAATATATAATGTGGTTAGAAATTATAAAACAACACTAAAGATTATAGGGTTCAAGATATAAAGCATTTACATAAATTCAATATTTTTGTAGAGATTAACACAAAGATTTTTGAAAAATTTCAAAAATATGACAATATTGTTTTAATGCATAGTTGCATCCTACACTAGTATATGATGATGTTGAAAGCGGTAAAGGGCCTTTGTTGTGTCCGTTTTTCAAGAAAATAGCAATTTTAGTGATTATTCTACTGATTAAAATAGTATTATGTAGTTTTACTAATTTATTGATAAAAATTAGAACGATTCACATATACCATAAAAGTGAGTTTAACATACATTAATACAAATGTAGAATTTGGTTAGAAATTTTAAAACAACACTAAAATTTTAGGCTTCAGTATATAGAAGCGCTTAACGTTAAACTCAATATTTTCATAGGGGTTAACACATAGATTTTGAAAAAATTCAAAAATATAACAATATTGTTTTAATGCATAGTTGCCTCCTATAGTAATATATGGTGATGGTCAAAGAGGTTTGAAACCTTTGTTGTCTTTATTTCTCTAGAGAATAGCGATTTTATAATTGTTAGTCCACTAATTTAGGAGTATATGAAATATTACTAAATTAGTTTATAAAAAATTGAACGATGCTCATGTACCATGAAAGAGAATTTAACATACATTAATACAAATGTAGAATGTGGTTAGAAATTTTAAAACAATACTAATTATTATATGGTTCAGTATATAAGGCATTTACCAAAATTCAATATTTTTGTAGAGTTAACACATAGATTTTGAAAATTCAAAAATATGACAATATTTTTTAATGCATAGTTGCATCATGCACTAACATATGATGATGTTGAAAGAGGTTTTGAGACTTTTTTGTCACCGTTTTTCAAAAAATAACGACTTTATAGGGATTATTCAAACGATTTAGGGAGTATTATGAAGTTTTAATAAATTAATTGATAAAAATTATAACGATTCTCATTTACCATAAAAGAGAGTTTAACATACACTAATACAAATGTAGAAAGTGGTTAGAAATTTTAAAACAATACTAAAAAGTTTAGGCTTCAGTATATAGAGCGTTTAACGTAAAACTCAATATTTTCATAGGGGTTAACACATAGATTTTGAGAAAAATTCAAAAAAAAATAACAATATTGTTTTGATGCATAGTTGCCTCCTGTAGTAATATATGGTGATGGTCAAAGAGGTTTGGAACCTTTGTTGTCTTCATTTCTAGAGAATAGCGATTTTATAACGGTTAGTTCACTAATTTAGTGAGTATATGAAATTTTACTAAATTAATTTATAGAAAAACTGAACGATGCTCGTGCATCATGAAAGAAAGTTTAACATACATTAATACAAATATAGAATGTGGTTAGAAATTATAAAACAACACTAAAGATTATAGGGTTCAGTATATAAAGCATTTACATAAATTCAATATTTTTGTAGATTAACACAAAGATTTTTGAAAATTTCAAAAATATGACAATATTGTTTTAATGCATAGTTGCATCCTACACTAGTATATGATGATGTTGAAAACGGTAAAGGGCCTTTGTTGTGTCCGTTTTTCAAGAAAATAGCAATTTTAGTGATTATTCTACTGATTAAAATAGTATTATGTAGTTTTACTAATTTATTGAAAAAAAATTAGAACGATTCTCATATACCATAAAAGTGTGTTTAACATACATTAATACAAATTTATAATATGGTTAGAAATTTTAAAACAGTACTGAAAAGTTTAGACTTTACTACATAGAGCGTTTAACGTAAAACTCAATATTTCTATAGGGGTTAACACAAAGATTTTGAGAAAAATTCAAAAAATATAGCAATATTGTTTTAATGCATAGTTGCCTCCTGTAGTAATATATGGTGATGGTCAAAGAAGTTTGAAACCTTTGTTGTCTTTATTTCTCAAGAGAATAGCTATTTTATAATCGTTAGTTCACTAATTTAGGGAGTATATGAAATATTACTAAATTAGTTCATAAAAAAAATGAACGATGCTCATGTACCATGAAATTGAATTTAACATACATTAATACAAATGTAGAATGTGGATATAAATTTTAAAATAATACTAAAGATTATATTGTTCAGTATATAAGGCGTTTACCAAAATTCAATATTTTTGTAGGAGTTAACAAGTAGATTTTGAAAAAAATTCAAAAAATATGACAATATTTTTTAAATGAATAGTTGCATCATGCACTAACATATGATGATTTTGAAAGAGGTTTTGAGACTTTGTTGTTACCGTTTTTCAAAAAATAAGGACTTTATAGGGATTATTCCACCGATTTAGGGAGTATTATGAAGTTTTAATAAATTAATTGATAAAAATTATAACGTTCCCATTTACCGTAAAAGAGAGTTTAACATACACTAATACAAATGTAGAATGTGGTTAGAAATTTTAGAACAACACTAAAAAGTTTAGGCTTCGGTATATAGAGCGTTTAACGTAAAACACAATATTTTCGTAGGGGTTAACACATAGATTTTGAGAAAAATTCAAAAAAAATAACAATATTGTTTTGATGCATAGTTGGCTCCTGTAGTAATATATGGTGATGGTCAAAGAAGTTTGGAACCTTTGTTGTCTTCATTTCTCTAGAGAATTGCGATTTTATAACGGTTAGTTCACTAATTTAGTGAGTATATGAAATTTTACTAAATTAATTTATAGAAAAACTGAACGATGCTCGTGCATCATGAAAGAGAGTTTAACATACATTAATACAAAGGTAGAATGGGGTTAGAAATTTTAAAACAACACTAAAGATTATAGGGTTCAGTATATAAAGCATTTACATAAATTCAATATTTTTGTAGAGGTTAACACATAGATTTTGAGAAAATTTCAAAAATATGACAATATTATTTTAATGGATAGTTGCATCCTACACTAATATATGATGATGTTGGAAACGGTTAAGAGCCTTTTTTGTGTCCGTTTTTCAAGAAAATAGCAATTTTAGTTATTATTCTACTGATTAAAATTGTATTATGTAGTTTTACTAATTTATTGATAAAAACTAGAACGATTCTCATATACCGTAAAAGTGTGTTTAACATACATTAATACAAATGTAGAATATGGCTAGAAATTTTAAAACAATACTGAAAAGTTTAGACTTCAGTACGTATAGCGTTTAACGTAAAACTCAATATTTCTGTAGGGGTTAACACATAGATTTTGAGAAAAATTCAAAAAATATAAAAATATTGTTTTAATGCATAGTTGCCTCCTGTAGTAATATAAGGTGATGTTCAAAGAGGTTTGAAACATTTGTTGTCTTTATTTCTCTAGAGAATAGCGATTTTATAACGGTTAGTCCACTAATTTAGGGAGTATATGAAATATTACTAAATTAGTTTATAAAAAAATTGAACGATGCTCATGTACCATGAAATATAATTTAACATACATTAATACAAATGTAGAATATGGTTAGAAATTTTAAAACAATACTAAAGATTATATGGTTCAGTATATAAGGCGTTTACCAAAATTTAATATTTTTGTAGGAGTTAAAACATAGATTTTGAAAAAAATTCAAAAAGTATGACAATATTTTTTAAATGAATAGTTGCATCATGCACTAACATGTGATGATGTTGAAAGGGGTTTGGAGACTTTGTTGTCACCGTTTTTAAAAAAATAACAACTTTATAGGGATTATTCCACCGATTTAGGGAGTATTGTGAAGTTTTAATAAATTAATTGATAAAAATTATAACGATTTTCATTTACCATAAAAGAGAGTTTAACATACACTAATACAAATGAATAATGTGGTTAGAAATTTTAAAACAACACTAAAAAGTTTAGGCTTCAGTATATAGAGCGTTTAACGTAAAACTCAATATTTTCGTAGGGGTTAACACGTAGATTTTGAGAAAAATTCAAAAAATATAACAATATTGTTTTGGTGCATAGTTGTCTGCTGTAGTAATATATGGTGATGGTCAAAGAAGTTTGGAACCTTTGTTGTCTTCATTTCTCTAGAGAATAGCGATTTTATAACGATTAGTTCACTAATTTAGTGAGTATATGAAATTTTACTAAATTAATTTACAGAAAAACTGAACGATGCTCGTGCATCATGAAAGAGAGTTTAACATACATTAATACAAATGTAGAATGTGGTTAGAAATTTTAAAACAACACTAAAGATTATAGGGTTCAGTATATAAAGCATTTACATAAATTCAATATTTTTGTAGAGGTTAACTCATAGATTTTGAGAAAATTTCAAAAAATATGACAATATTGTTTTAATGCATAGTTGCATCCCACACTAATATATGATGATGTTGAAAACGGTTAAGAGCTTTTGTTGTGTCCGTTTTTCAAGAAAATAACAATTTTAGTGATTATTCTACATATTAAAATAGTATTATGTAGTTTTACTAATTTATTGATAAAAATTAGAACGATTCTCATATTCCATAAAAGTGAGTTTAACATACATTAATACAAATGTAGAATTTGGTTAGAAATTTTAAAACAACACTAAAAATTTTAGGCTTCAGTATATAGAGCGTTTAACGTTAAACTCAATATTTTCATATGGGTTAACACATAGATTTTGAAAAAAATTCAAAAAAATAACAACATTGTTTTGATGCGTAGTTGCCTCCTATAGTAATATATGGTGATGGTGAATGAGGTTTGAAACCTTTGTTGTCTTTATTTCTCTAGAGAATAGCGATTTTATAAGGGTTAGTCCACTAATTTAGGGAGTATATGAAATATTACTAAATTAGTTTATAAAAAAATTGAACGATGCTTATGTACCATGAAAGAGAATTTAACATACATTAATACAAATGTAGAATGTGGTTAGAAATTTTAAAACAATACTAAATATTATATGGTTCAGTATATAAAACAATACCAAAATTCAATATTTTTGTAGGAATTAACACATAGATTTTGAAAAAATTTCAAAAAATATGACAATATTTTTTTAATGCATAGTTGCATCATGCACTAACATATGATGATGTTGAAAGAGGTTTTGAGACTTTGTTGTCACCGTTTTTCAAAAAATAACGACTTTATAGGGATTATTCCATCGATTTAGGAGTATTATGAAGTTTTAATAAATTAATTGATAAAAATTATAACGATTCTCATTTACCATAAAAGAGAGTTTAACATACACTAATAAAAATGTAGAAAGTTGTTAGAAATTTTAAAACAATACTAAAAAGTTTAGGCTTCAGTATATAGAGCGTTTAACGTAAAACTCAATATTTTCATAGGGGTTAACACATAGATTTTGAGAAAAATTCAAAAAAAATAACAATATTGTTTCGATGCATAGTTTCCTCCTGTAATAATATATGGTGATGGTCAAAGAGGTTTTGAACCTTTGTTGTCTTCATTTCTCTAGAGAATAGCGATTTTATAACGGTTAGTTCACTAATTTAATGAGTATATGAAATTTTACTAAATTAATTTATAGAAAAACTGAACGATGCTCGTGTATCATGAAAGAGAGTTTAACATACATTAATACAAATGTAGAATGTGGTTAGAATTTTTAAAACAACACTAAAGATTATAGGGTTCAGTATATAAAGCATTTACATAAATTATTTTTGTAGAGGTTAACACATAGATTCTGAGAAAACTTCAAAAAATATGACAATATTGTTTTAATGCATAGTTGCATCCTACACTAATATATGTTGATGTTGAAAACGGTTAAGAGCCTTTGTTGTGTCCTTTTTTCAAGAAAATATCAATTTTAGTGATTATTCTACTGATTAAAATAGTATTATGTAGTTTTACTAATATATTGATAAAAAATTAGAACGATTATCATAAACCTTAAAAGTGAGTTTAACATACATTAATACAAATGTAGAATATGGTTAGAAATTTTAAAACAATACTGAAAAGTTTAGACTTCAGTACGTAGAGCGTTTAACGTAAAACTCAATATTTCTGTAGGGGTTAACACTTAGATTTTGAGAAAAATTCAAAAAATATAAAAATATTGTTTTAATGCATAGTTGCCTCCTGTAGTAATATAAGGTGATGTTCAAAGAGGTTTGAAACATTTGTTGTCTTTATTTCTCTAGGGAATAGCGATTTTATAAGGGTTAGTCCACTAATTTAGGGAGTATATGAAATATTACTAAATTAGTTTATAAAAAAATTGAACGATGCTCATGTACCATGAAATATAATTTAACATACATTAATACAAATGTAGAATATGGTTAGAAATTTTAAAACAAATACTAAAGATTATATGGTTCAGTATATAAGGCGTTTACCAAAATTTAATATTTTTGTAGAAGTTAAAACATAGATTTTGAAAAAATTCAAAAATATGACAATATTTTTAAATGAATAGTTGCATCATGCACTAACATGTGATGATGTTGAAAGAGGTTTTGAGACTTTTTTGTCACCGTTTTTCAAAAAATAACGACTTTATAGGGATTATTCCACCGATTTAGGGAGTATTATGAAGTTTTAATAAATTAATTGATAAAAATTATAACGATTCTCATTTACCATAAAAGAGAGTTTAACATACACTAATACAAATGTATAATGTGGTTAGAAATTTTAAAACAACACTAAAAAGTTTAGGCTTCAGTATATAGAGCGTTTAACGTAAAACTCAATATTTTCATAGGGGTTAACACATAGATTTTGAGAAAAATTCAAAACAAAAATAACAATATTGTTTTGATGCATAGTTGCCACCTGTAGTAATATATGGTGATGGTCAAAGAGGTTTGGAACCTTTGTTGTCTTCATTTCTCTAGAGAATAGCGATTTTATAATGGTTAGTCCACTAATTTAGGGAGTATATGAAATATTACTAAATTAGTTTATAAAAAAATTGAACGATGCTCATGTACCATGAAAGGGAATTTAACATACATTAATACAAATGTAGAATTTGGTTAGAAATTTTAAAATAATACTAAATATTATATGGTTCAGAATATAAGGCATTTACCAAAATTCAATATTTTTGTAGGAGTTAACAAATAGATTTTGAAAAAATTTCAAAAAATATGACAATATTTTTTTAAATCATAGTTGCATCATGCACTAACATATGATGATGTTGAAAGAGGTTTTGAGACTTTTTTGTCACCGTTTTTCAAAATATAACGACTTTATAGGGATTATTCAAACGATTTAGGGAGTATTATGAAGTTTTAATAAATTAATTGATAAAAATTATAACGATTCCCATTTACCGTAAAAGAGAGTTTAACATACACTAATACAAATGTAGAATGTGGTTAGAAATTTTAGAACAACACTAAAAAGTTTAGGCTTCGGTATATAGAGCGTTTAACGTAAAACACAATATTATCGTAAAAATATAAAAATATTGTTTTGATGCATAGTTGCCTCCTGTAGTAATATATGGTGATAGTCAAAGAAGTTTGGAACCTTTGTTGTCTTCATTTCTCTAGAGAATTGCGATTTTATAACGGTTAGTTCACTAATTTAGTGAGTATATGAAATTTTACTAAATTAATTTATAGAAAAACTGAACGATGCTCGTGCATCATGAAAGAGAGTTTAACATACATTAATATAAATGTAGAATGTGGTTAGAAATTGTAAAACAACACTAAAGATTATAGGGTTCAGTATATAAAGCATTTACATAAATTCAATATTTTTGTAGAGGTTAACACATAGATTTTGCGAAAATTTTAAAAAAATATGAAAATATTGTTTTAATGCATAGTTGCATCATACACTAATATATTATGATTTTGAAAGAGGCTAAGAGCCTTTGTTGTGTCCGTTTTCCAAGAAAACATCAATTTTGTAGTGATTATTCTACTGATTAAAATAGTATTATGTAGTTTTACTAATTTATTGATAAAAAATTAGAACGATTCTCATATACTATAAAAGAGAGTTTAACATACATTAATACAAATATAGAATATGGTTAGAAATTTTAAAACAACACTAAAAAGTTTAGGCTTCAGTATATAGGCGTTTAACGTAAAACTCAATATTTCCGTAGGGGTTAACACATAGATTTTGAGAAAAATTCAAAAAATATAACAATATTGTTTTGATGCATAGTTGCCTCCTTTAGTAATATATGGTGATGGTCAAAGAGGTTTGGAACCTTTGTTGTCTTCATTTCCCTAGAGAATACCGATTTTATAATGGTCAGTCCACTAATTTAGGGAGTATATGAAATATTACTAAATTAGTTTATAAAAAAATTGAACGATGCTCATTTACCATAAAAGAGAGTTTAACATACACTAATACAAATGTAGAATGTGGTTAGAAATTTTAAAACAACACTAAAAAGTTTAGGCTTCAGTATATAGAGCGTTTTTAACGTAAAACTCAATATTTCGTAGGGTTAACACATAGATTTTGAGAAAATTTCAAAAATATAACAATATTGTTTTGATGCATAGTTGCCTCCTGTAGTAATATACGGTGATGGTCAAAGAGGTTTGGAACCTTTGTTGTCTTCATTTCTCTAGAGAATAGCGATTTTATAACGGTTAGTTCACTAATTTAGTGAGTATATGAAATTTTACTAAATTAATTTATAGAAAAACTGAACGATGCTCGTGCATCATGAAAGAGAGTTTAAAATACATTAATACAAATGTAGAATGTGGTTAGAAATTTTAAAACAACACTAAAGATTATAGGGTTCATCAGTATATAAAGCATTTACATAAATTCAATATTTTTGTAGGGGTTAACACATAGATTTTGAGAAAATTTCAAAAAATATAACAATATTGTTTTGATGCATAGTTGCCTCCTGTAGTAATATATGATGATGGTCAAAGAGGTTTGGAACCTTTGTTGTCTTCATTTCTCTAGAGAATAGCGATTTTATAGCGGTTAGTTCACTAATTTAGTGAGTATATGAAATTTTACTAAATTAATTTATAGAAAAACTGAGCGATGCTCGTGCATCATGAAAGAGAGTTTAAAATACATTAATACAAATGTAGAATGTGGTTAGAAATTTTAAAACAACACTAAAGATTATAGGGTTCATCAGTATATAAAGCATTTACATAAATTCAATATTTTTGTAGAGGTTAACACATAGATTTTGAGAAAACTTCAAAAAATATGACAATATTGTTTTAATGCATAGTTGCATCCTACACTAATATATGATGATGTTCAAAACGGTTAAGAGCCATTGTTGTCTCCGTTTTTCAAGAAAATAGCAATTTTTGTGATTATTCTACTGATTAAAATAGTATTATGTAGTTTTACTAATTTATTGATAAAAAATTAGAACGATTCTCATAAACCATAAAAGTGAGTTTAACATACATTAATACAAATTTAGAATATGGTTAGAAATTTTAAAACAATACTGAAAAGTTTAGACTTCAGTACGTAGAGCGTTTAACGTAAAACTCAATATTTCTGTAGGGGTTAACACATAGATTTTGAGAAAAATTAAAAAAAATATAAAAATATTGTTTTAATGCATTGTTGCCTCCTGTAGTAATATAAGGTGATGGTCAAAGAGGTTTGAAACATTCGTTGTCTTTATTTCTCTAGAGAATAGCGATTTTATAATGGTTAGTCCACTAATTTAGGGAGTATATGAAATATTACTAAATTAGTTTATAAAAAAACTGAACGATGCTCATGTACCATGAAATATAATTTAACATACATTAATACAAATGTATAATATGGTTAGAAATTTTAAAACAATACTAAAGATTATATGGTTCAGTATATAAGGGGTTTACCAAAATTTAATATTTTTGTAGGAGTTAAAACATAGATTTTGAAAAAAATTCAAAAATATGACAATATTTTTTAAATGAATAGTTGCATCATGCACTAACATGTGATGATGTTGAAAGGGGTTTGGAGACTTTGTTGTCAGCGTTTTTAAAAAAATAACGACTTTATAGGGATTATTCCACCGATTTAGGGAGTATTGTGAAGTTTTAAAAAATTAATTGATAAAAATTATAACGATTCTCATTTACCGTAAAAGAGAGTTTAACATACACTAATACAAATGTAGAATGTGGTTAGAAATTTTAAAACAACACTAAAAAGTTTAGGCTTCAGTATATAGAGCGTTTAACGTAAAACTCAATATTTTCATAAGGGTTAACACATAGATTTTGAAAAAAATTCAAAAAAAATAACAATATTGTTTTGATGCGTAGTTGCCTCCTATAGTAATATATGGTGATGGTCAAAGAGGTTTGAAACCTTTGTTGTCTTTATTTCTCTAGAGAATAGCGATTTTATAATTGTTAGTCCACTAATTTAGGGAGTATATGAAATATTACTAAATTAGTTTATAAAAAAATTGAACGATGCTCATGTACCATGAAAGAGAATTTAACATACATCAATACAAATGTAGAATGTGGTTAGAAATTTTAAAATAATAGTAAATATTATATGGTTCAGATTATAAGGCATTTACCAAAATTCAATATTTTTGTAGGAGTTAACACATAGATTTTGAAAAAATTTCAAAAAATATGACAATATTTTTTTAATGCATAGTTGCATCATGAACTAACATATGATGATGTTGAAAGAGGTTTTGAGACTTTTTTGTCACCGTTTTTCAAAAAATAACGACTTTATAGGGATTATTCCATCGATTTAGGGAGTATTATGAAGTTTTAATAAATTAACTGATAAAAATTATAACGATTCTCATTTACCATAAAAGAGAGTTTAACATACACTAATACAAATGTAGAAAGTGGTTAGAAATTTTAAAACAATACTAAAAAGTTTAGGCTTCAGTATATAGAGCGTTTAACGTAAAACTCAATATTTTCATAGGGGTTAACACATAGATTTTGAGAAAAATTCAAAAAAAAATAACAATATTGTTTTGATGCATAGTTGCCTCCTGTAGTAATATATGGTGATGGTCAAAGAGGTTTGCAACCTTTGTTGTCTTCATTTCTCTAGAGAATAGCGATTTTAAAACGGTTAGTTCACTAATTTAGTGAGTATATGAAATTTTACTAAATTAATTTATAGAAAAACTGAACGATGCTCGTGCATCATGAAAGAAAGTTTAACATACATTAATACAAATATAGAATGTGGTTAGAAATTATAAAACAACACTAAAGATTATAGGGTTCAGTATATAAAGCATTTACATAAATTCAATATTTTTGTAGAGATTAACACAAAGATTTTTCAAAATTTCAAAAAATATGACAATATTGTTTTAATGCATAGTTGCATCCTACACTAGTATATGATGATGTTGAAAACGGTAAAGGGCCTTTGTTGTGT
The DNA here is from genome assembly GCA_016771965.1 of Brassica carinata. NCBI lineage: Eukaryota > Viridiplantae > Streptophyta > Magnoliopsida > Brassicales > Brassicaceae > Brassica > Brassica carinata. The sequence goes on along the minus strand of CM028698.1, from coordinate 63,923,205 downwards.
CCGTTTTTCAAGAAAATAGCAATTTTAGTGATTATTCTACTGATTAAAATAGTATTATGTAGTTTTACTAATTTATTGATAAAAATTAGAATGATTCACATATACCATAAAAGTGAGTTTAACATACATTAATACAAATGTAGAATTTGGTTAGAAATTTTAAAACAACACTAAAAATTTTAGGCTTCAGTATATAGAGCGTTTAACGTTAAACTCAATATTTTCATAAGGGTTAACACATAGATTTTGAAAAAAATTCAAAAAAAATAACAATATTGTTTTGATGCGTAGTTGCCTCCTATAGTAATATATGGTGATGGTCAAAGAGGTTTGAAACCTTTGTTGTCTTTATTTCTCTAGAGAATAGCGATTTTATAATTGTTAGTCCACTAATTTAGGGAGTATATGAAATATTACTAAATTAGTTTATAAAAAAATTGAACGATGCTCATGTACCATGAAAGAGAATTTAACATACATCAATACAAATGTAGAATGTGGTTAGAAATTTTAAAATAATAGTAAATATTATATGGTTCAGATTATAAGGCATTTACCAAAATTCAATATTTTTGTAGGAGTTAACACATAGATTTTGAAAAATTTCAAAAAATATGACAATATTTTTTTAATGCATAGTTGCATCATGAACTAACATATGATGATGTTGAAAGAGGTTTTGAGACTTTTTTGTCACCGTTTTTCAAAAAATAACGACTTTATAGGGATTATTCCATCGATTTAGGGAGTATTATGAAGTTTTAATAAATTAACTGATAAAAATTATAACGATTCTCATTTACCATAAAAGAGAGTTTAACATACACTAATACAAATGTAGAAAGTGGTTAGAAATTTTAAAACAATACTAAAAAGTTTAGGCTTCAGTATATAGAGCGTTTAACGTAAAACTCAATATTTTCATAGGGGTTAACACATAGATTTTGAGAAAAATTCAAAAAAAAATAACAATATTGTTTTGATGCATAGTTGCCTCCTGTAGTAATATATGGTGATGGTCAAAGAGGTTTGGAACCTTTGTTGTCTTCATTTCTCTAGAGAATAGCGATTTTAAAACGGTTAGTTCACTAATTTAGTGAGTATATGAAATTTTACAAAATTAATTTATAGAAAAACTGAACGATGCTCGTGCATCATGAAAGAAAGTTTAACATACATTAATACAAATATAGAATGTGGTTAGAAATTATAAAACAACACTAAAGATTATAGGGTTCAGTATATAAAGCATTTACATAAATTCAATATTTTTGTAGAGATTAACACAAAGATTTTTCAAAATTTCAAAAAATATGACAATATTGTTTTAATGCATAGTTGCATCCTACACTAGTATATGATGATGTTGAAAACGGTAAAGGGCCTTTGTTGTGTCCGTTTTTCAAGAAAATAGCAATTTTAGTGATTATTCTACTGATTAAAATAGTATTATGTAGTTTTACTAATTTATTGAAAAAAAATTAGAACGATTCTCATATACCATAAAAGTGTGTTTAACATACATTAATACAAATTTATAATATGGTTAGAAATTTTAAAACAGTACTGAAAAGTTTAGACTTTACTACATAGAGCGTTTAACGTAAAACTCAATATTTCTATAGGGGTTAACACAAAGATTTTGAGAAAAATTCAAAAAATATAGCAATATTGTTTTAATGCATAGTTGCCTCCTGTAGTAATATATGGTGATGGTCAAAGAAGTTTGAAACCTTTGTTGTCTTTATTTCTCTAGAGAATAGCGATTTTAAAACGGTTAGTTCACTAATTTAGGAGTATATGAAATATTACTAAATTAGTTTATAAAAATTGAACGATGCTCATGTACCATGAAATTGAATTTAACATACATTAATACAAATGTAGAATGTGGTTATAAATTTTAAAATAATACTAAAGATTATATGGTTCAGTATATAAGGCATTTACCAAAATTCAATATTTTTGTAGGAGTTAACAAGTAGATTTTGAAAAAATTCAAAAATATGACAATATTTTTAAATGAATAGTTGCATCATGCACTAACATATGATGATTTTGAAAGAGGTTTTGAGACTTTGTTGTTACCGCTTTTCAAAAAAATAAGGACTTTATAGGGATTATTCCATCGATTTAGGGAGTATTATGAAGTTTTAATAAATTAATTGATAAAAATTATAACGATTCTCATTTACCATAAAAGAGAGTTTAACATACACTAATACAAATGTAGAATGTGGTTAGAAATTTTAGAACAACACTAAAAGTTTAGGCTTCGGTATATAGAGCGTTTAACGTAAAACACAATATTTTCGTAGGGGTTAACACATAGATTTTGAGAAAAATTCAAAAAAAATAACAATATTGTTTTGATGCATAGTTGGCTCCTGTAGTAATATATGGTGATGGTCAAAGAAGTTTGGAACCTTTGTTGTCTTCATTTCTCTAGAGAATTGCGATTTTATAACGGTTAGTTCACTAATTTAGTGAGTATATGAAATTTTACTAAATTAATTTATAGAAAAACTGAACGATGCTCGTGCATCATGAAAGAGAGTTTAACATACATTAATACAAAGGTAGAATGGGGTTAGAAATTTTAAAACAACACTAAAGATTATAGGGTTCAGTATATAAAGCATTTACATAAATTCAATATTTTTGTAGAGGTTAACACATAGATTTTGAGAAAATTTCAAAAATATGACAATATTATTTTAATGGATAGTTGCATCCTACACTAATATATGATGATGTTGAAAACGGTTAAGAGCCTTTTTTGTGTCCGTTTTTCAAGAAAATAGCAATTTTAGTTATTATTCTACTGATTAAAATTGTATTATGTAGTTTTACTAATTTATTGATAAAAAACTAGAACGATTCTCATATACCGTAAAAGTGTGTTTAACATACATTAATACAAATGTAGAATATGGCTAGAAATTTTAAAACAATACTGAAAAGTTTAGACTTCAGTACGTATAGCGTTTAACGTAAAACTCAATATTTTCGTAGGGTTAACACATAGATTTTGAGAAAAATTCAAAAATATAAAAATATTGTTTTAATGCATAGTTGCCTCCTGTAGTAATATAAGGTGATGTTCAAAGAGGTTTGAAACATTTGTTGTCTTTATTTCTCTAGAGAATAGCGATTTTATAACGGTTAGTCCACTAATTTAGGGAGTATATGAAATATTACTAAATTAGTTTATAAAAAAATTGAACGATGCTCATGTACCATGAAATATAATTTAACATACATTAATACAAATGTAGAATATGGTTAGAAATTTTAAAACAATACTAAAGATTATATGGTTCAGTATATAAGGCGTTTACCAAAATTTAATATTTTTGTAGGAGTTAAAACATAGATTTTGAAAAAAATTCAAAAAGTATGACAATATTTTTTAAATGAATAGTTGCATCATGCACTAACATGTGATGATGTTGAAAGGGGTTTGGAGACTTTGTTGTCACCGTTTTTAAAAAAATAACAACTTTATAGGGATTATTCCACCGATTTAGGGAGTATTGTGAAGTTTTAATAAATTAATTGATAAAAATTATAACGATTTTCATTTACCATAAAAGAGAGTTTAACATACACTAATACAAATGAATAATGTGGTCAGAAATTTTAAAACAACACTAAAAAGTTTAGGCTTCAGTATATAGAGCGTTTAACGTAAAACTCAATATTTTCGTAGGGGTTAACACGTAGATTTTGAGAAAAATTCAAAAAATATAACAATATTGTTTTGGTGCATAGTTTTCTGCTGTAGTAATATATGGTGATGGTCAAAGAGGTTTGGAACCTTTGTTGTCTTCATTTCTCTAGAGAATAGCGATTTTATAACGGTTAGTTCACTAATTTAGTGAGTATATGAAATTTTACTAAATTAATTTATAGAAAAACTGAACGATGCTCGTGCATCATGATGTTGAAAACGGTTAAGAGCCTTTTTTGTGTCCGTTTTTCAAGAAAATAGCAATTTTAGTTATTATTCTACTGATTAAAATTGTATTATGTAGTTTTACTAATTTATTGATAAAAAACTAGAACGATTCTCATATACCGTAAAAGTGTGTTTAACATACATTAATACAAATGTAGAATATGGTTAGAAATTTTAAAACAATACTGAAAAGTTTAGACTTCAGTACGTAGAGCGTTTAACGTAAAACTCAATATTTCTGTAGGGGTTAACACATAGATTTTGAGAAAAATTCAAAAATATAACAATATTGTTTTAATGCATAGTTGCATCCTACACTAATATATGATGATGTTGAAAGCGGTTAAGAGCCTTTTTGTGTCCGTTTTCAAGAAAATGATGACTTTATAGTGGTTATTCCACCGATTTAGGGAGTATTATGAAGTTTTACTAAATTAATTGATAAAAATAATACTAAAGATTATATTGTTCAGTATATAAAGCATTTACCAAAATTCAATATTTTTGTAGAGGTTAACACATAGATTTTGAAAAAATTCAAAAATATGACAATATTTTTAAATGAATAGTTGCATCATGCACTAACATGTGATGATGTTGAAAACGGTTAAGAGCCTTTTTGTGTCCGTTTTCAAGAAAATAGCAATTTTAGTTATTATTCTCTTGATTAAAATTGTATTATGTAGTTTTACTAATTTATTGATAAAAAACTAGAACGATTCTCATATACCATAAAAGTGTGTTTAACATACATTAATACAAATGTAGAATATGGTTAGAAATTTTAAAGTAACACAAAAATGTTTAGGCTTCAGTATATAAAGCGTCTAACGTAAAACTCAATATTTTCGTACGAGTTAACACATCGATTTTGAGAAAAATTCAAAAAAATAACAGTATTGCTTTAATGCATAGTTGCTCTTATACTAATATATGGTGATGGTCAAAGAGGTTTGAAACCTTTGTTGTCTTTATTTCTCTAGAGAATAGTGATTTTATAATGGTTAGTCCACTAATTTAGGGAGTATATGAAATATTACTAAATTAGTTTATATAAAAATTAAACGATGCTCATGTACATTGAAAGATAATTTAACATACATTAATACCAATTTAGAATGTGGTTAGAAATTTTAAAACAATACTAAAGATTGTATGGTTCAGTATATAAAGCATTTACCAAAATTCAATATTTTTGTAGGGGTTAACACTTAGATTTTGAAAAAAAATCAAAAAATATGAAAATATTGTTTTAATGCACAGTTGCATCATGCACTAACGTATGATGATGTTGAAAGAGGTTTGGAGACTTTATTGTCACCGTTTTTCAAAAAATAACGACTTTATAGAGGTTATTCCACTAATTTAGGGAGTATTATGAAGTTTTACAAAATTAATTGATAAAAAATTATAATTTTTTCCATATACCTTGAAAGAGAGTTTAACATACATTAATACATAAGTATAATGTGGTTCAAAATTTTAAAACAACACTAAAATGTTTAGACTTCAGTATATAGAGCGTTTAACGTAAAACTCAATATTTCTATAGGGAACACATAGATTTTGAGAAAAGTTCAAAAAATATAACAATATTGTTTTAATGCAAAGTTGCCTCCTGTAGTAATATATGGTGATGGTCAAAGAGGTTTGGAACCTTTGTTGTCTTTATTTCTCTAGAGAATAACGATTTTATAATGGTTAGTCCACTAATTTAGGGAGTATATGAAATATTACTAAATTAGTTTATAAAAAAAATTAAACCATGCTCATGTACCATGAAAGAGAATTTAACATACATTAATACAAATGTAGAATGTGGTTAGAAATTTTAAAACAATACTAAAGATTATATGGTTCGGTATATAAGGCATTTACCAAAATTCAATATTTTTGTAGGAGTTAACACATAGATTTTGAAAAAAATTCAAAAATATGAAAATATTTTTTTAAAGCATAGTTGCATCATGCACTAACATATGATGATGTTGAAAAAGGTTTTGAGACTTTTTTGTCACCGTTTTTCAAAAAAATAAGGACTTTATAGGGATTATTCCACCGATTTAGAGAGTATTATGAAGTTTTAATAAATTAATTGATAGAAATTATAACGATTCCATTTTACCATAAAAGAGAGTTTAACATACACTAATACAAATGTAGAATGTGGTTAGAAATTTTAAAACAACACTAAAAAGTTTAGGCTTCAGTATATATAGCGTTTAACGTAAAACTCAATATTTTCGTAGGGTTAAACACATAGATTTTGAGAAAAATTCAAAAAATATAACAATATTGTTTTGATGCATAGTTGTCTGCTGTAGTAATATATGGTGACGGTCAAAGAGGTTTGGAACATTTGTTGTCTTCATTTCTCAAGAGAATAGCGATTTTATAATGGTTAGTTCACTAATTTAGTGAGTATATGAAATTTTACTAAATTAATTTATAGAAAAACTGAGCGATGCTCATGTACCATGAAAGAGAGTTTAACATACATTAATACAAATGTAGAATGTGGTTAGAATTTTTAAAACAACACTAAAGATTATATGGTTCAGTATATAAAGCATTTACATAAATTCAATATTTTTGTAGAAGTTGTTAACACATAGATTTTGAAAAATTCAAAAATATAACAATATTGTTTTGATGCATAGTTGTCTGCTGTAGTAATATATGGTGATGGTCAAAGAGGTTTGGAACCTTTGTTGTCTTTATTTCTCTAGAGAATAGCGATTTTATAACGGTTAGTTCACTAATTTAGTGAGTATATGAAATTTTACTAAATTAATTTATAGAAAAACTGAACGATGCTCGTGCATCATGATGTTGAAAAAGGTTTTGAGACTTTTTGTCACCGTTTTCAAAAATAAGGACTTTATAGGGATTATTCCACCGATTTAGAGAGTATTATGAAGTTTTAATAAATTAATTGATAGAAATTATAACGATTCCATTTTACCATAAAAGAGAGTTTAACATACACTAATACAAATGTAGAATGTGGTTAGAAATTTTAAAACAACACTAAAAAGTTTAGGCTTCAGTATATATAGCGTTTAACGTAAAACTCAATATTTTCGTAGGGTTAAACACATAGATTTTGAGAAAAATTCAAAAAATATAACAATATTGTTTTGATGCATAGTTGTCTGCTGTAGTAATATATGGTGACGGTCAAAGAGGTTTGGAACATTTGTTGTCTTCATTTCTCAAGAGAATAGCGATTTTATAACGGTTAGTTCACTAATTTAGTGAGTATATGAAATTTTACTAAATTAATTTATAGAAAAACTGAACGATGCTCGTTCATCATGAACGAGAGTTTAACATACATTAATACAAATGTAGAATGTGGTTAGAATTTTTAAAACAACACTAAAGATTATAGGAGTCAGTATATAAAGCATTTACATAAATTCAATATTTTTGTAGAAGTTGTTAACACATAGATTTTGAGAAAATTTCAAAAAATATGACAATATTGTTTTAATGCATAGTTGCCTCCTGTAGTAATATATGGTGATGTTGAAAGAGGTTTGGAGCCTCTGTTGTCTCCGTTTTTCAAGAAAATGATGACTTTATAGCGGTTATTCCACCGATTTAGGGAGTATTATGAAGTTTTACTAAATTAATTGATAAAAAATAATAAAGATTCTCATATACCCTGAAAGAGAGTTTAACATACATTAATACAAATTTATATTATGGTTAGAAATTTTAAAATAACACAAAAATGTTTAGGCTTCAGTATATAAAGCGTTTAAAGTAAAACTCAATATTTTCGTAGGAGTTAACACATCGATTTTGAGAAAAATTCAAAAAATAACAGTATTCCTTTAATGCATAGTTGCCCTTATACTAATATATGGTGATGGTCAAAGAGGTTTTAAACCTTTGTTGTCTTTATTTCTCTAGAGAATAGTGATTTTATAGGGTTAGTCCACTAATTTAGGAGTATATGAAATATTACTAAATTAGTTTATATAAAAATTAAACGATGCTCATGTACATTGAAAGATAATTTAACATACATTAATACAAATGTAGAATGTGGTTAGAAATTTTAAAACAATACTAGAGATTGTATGGTTCAGTATATAAAGCATTTACCAAAATTCAATATTTTTGTAGGGGTTAACACTTAGATTTTGAAAAAAAAAATCAAAAAATATGACAATATCGTTTTAATGCATAGTTGCATCATGCACTAACATATGATGATGTTGAAAGAGGTTTGGAGACTTTGTTGTCACCGTTTTCAAAATATAACGACTTTATAGAGGTTATTCCACTAATTTAGGAGTATTATGAAGTTTTACTAAATTGATTGATAAAAATTATAATGATTTCCATATACCTTGAAAGAGAGTTTAACATACATTAATACATATGTATAATGTGGTTCAAAATTTTAAAACAACACTAAAATGTTTAGGCTTCAGTATATAAAGCATTTACCAAAATTCAATATTTTTGTAGGGGTTAACACATAGATTATGAGAAAAATTCAAAAATATAACAATATTGTTTTGATGCATAGTTGCCTCCTGTAGTAATATATGGTGATGGTCAAAGAGGTTTGAAACCTTTGTTGTCTTCATTTCTCAAGAGAATAGCGATTTTATAATGGTTAGTCCACTAATTTAGGAGTATATGAAATATTACTAAATTAGTTTATAAAAATTGAATAATGCTCATGTACCATGAAAAGAATTCAACATACATTAATACAAATGTAGAATGTAGTTAGAAATTTTAAAACAACACTAAAAAGTTTAGGCTTCAGTATATATAGCGCTTAACGAAAACTCAATATTTTCGTAGGGTTAACACATAGATTTTGAGAAAATTTCAAAAAATATAACAATATTGTTTTGATGCATAGTTGTCTCCTGTAGTAATATATGGTGATGTTGAAAGAGGTTTGGAGCCTCTGTTGTCTCCGTTTTCAAGAAAATGATGACTTTATAGCGGTTATTCCAATCGATTTAGGAGTATTATGAAGTTTTACTAAATTAATTGATAAAAATTATAATGATTTCCATATACCTTGAAAGAGAGTTTAACATACATTAATACAAATTTATATTATGGTTAGAAATTTTAAAATAACACAAAAATGTTTAGGCTTCAGTATATATAGCGTTTAACGTAAAACTCAATATTTTCAGTAGGAGTTAACACATCGATTTTGAGAAAAATTCAAAAAATAACAGTATTCCTTTAATGCATAGTTGCCCTTATACTAATATATGGTGATGGTCAAAGAGGTTTTAAACCTTTGTTGTCTTTATTTTTCTGGAGAATAGTGATTTTATAAGGGTTAGTCCACTAATTTAGGGAGTATATGAAATATTACTAAATTAGTTTATATAAAAATTAAACGATGCTCATGTACATTGAAAGATAATTTAACATACATTAATACAAATGTAGAATGTGGTTAGAAATTTTAAAACAATACTAGAGATTGTATGGTTCAGTATATAAAGCATTTACCAAAATTCAATATTTTTGTAGGGGTTAACACTTAGATTTTGAAAAAAAAAATCAAAAAATATGACAATATCGTTTTAATGCATAGTTGCATCATGCACTAACATATGATGATGTTGAAAGAGGTTTGGAGACTTTGTTGTCACCGTTTTTCAAAATATAACGACTTTATAGAGGTTATTCCACTAATTTAGGGAGTATTATGAAGTTTTACTAAATTGATTGATAAAAATTATAATGATTTCCATATACCTTGAAAGAGAGTTTAACATACATTAATACATATGTATAATGTGGTTCAAAATTTTAAAACAACACTAAAATGTTTAGGCTTCAAGATATAAAGCATTTACCAAAATTCAATATTTTTGTAGGGGTTAACACATAGATTATGAGAAAAATTCAAAAATATAACAATATTGTTTTGATGCATAGTTGCCTCCTGTAGTAATATATGGTGATGGTCAAAGAGGTTTGAAACCTTTGTTGTCTTCATTTCTCTAGAGAATAGTGATTTTATAAGGGTTAGTCCACTAATTTAGGGAGTATATGAAATATTACTAAATTAGTTTATATAAAAATTAAACGATGCTCATGTACATTGAAAGATAATTTAACATACATTAATACAAATGTAGAATGTGGTTAGAAATTTTAAAACAATACTAGAGATTGTATGGTTCAGTATATAAAGCATTTACCAAAATTCAATATTTTTGTAGGGGTTAACACTTAGATTTTGAAAAAAAATCAAAAAATATGAAAATATTGTTTTAATGCACAGTTGCATCATGCACTAACGTATGATGATGTTGAAAGAGGTTTGGAGACTTTGTTGTCACCGTTTTCAAAATATAACGACTTTATAGAGGTTATTCCACTAATTTAGGGAGTATTATGAAGTTTTACTAAATTAATTGATAAAAATTATAATGATTTCCATATACCTTGAAAGAGAGTTTAACATACATTAATACATATGTATAATGTGGTTCAAAATTTTAAAACAACACTAAAATGTTTAGGCTTCAGTATATAGAGCGTTTAACGTAAAACTCAATATTTCTGTAGGGGTTAACACATAGATTTTGAGAAAATTTCAAAAATATGACAATATTGTTTTAATGCATAGTTGCATCATGCACTAACATATGATGATGTTGAAAGAGGTTTGGAGACTTTGTTGTCACCGTTTTCAAAATATAACGACTTTATAGAGGTTATTCCACTAATTTAGGGAGTATTATGAAGTTTTACTAAATTGATTGATAAAAAATTATAATGATTTCCATATACCTTGAAAGAGAGTTTAACATACATTAATACATATGTATAATGTGGTTCAAAATTTTAAAACAACACTAAAATGTTTAGGCTTCAGTATATAGAGCGTTTAACGTAAAACTCAATATTTCTGTAGGGGTTAACACATAGATTATGAGAAAAATTCAAAAAATATAACAATATTGTTTTGATGCATAGTTGCCTCCTGTAGTAATATATGGTGATGGTCAAAGAGGTTTGAAACCTTTGTTGTCTTCATTTCCCAAGAGAATACCGATTTTATAATGGTTAGTCCACTAATTTAGGGAGTATATGAAATATTACTAAATTAGTTTATAAAAAAATTGAATAATGCTCATGTACCATGAAAAAGAATTCAACATACATTAATACAAATGTAGAATGTAGTTAGAAATTTTAAAACAACACTAAAAAGTTTAGGCTTCAGTATATATAGCGCTTAACGAAAACTCAATATTTTCATAGGGGTTAACACATAGATTTTGAGAAAATTTCAAAAAATATAACAATATTGTTTTAATGCATAGTTGCCTCCTGTAGTAATATATGGTGATGGTCACAGAGGTTTGGAACCTTTGTTGTCTTCATTTCTCTAGAGAATAGCGATTTTATAACGGTTAGTTCACTCATTTAGTGAGTATATGAAATTTTATTAAATTAATTTATAGAAAAACTGAACGATGCTCGTGCATCATGAAAGAGAGTTTAACATACATTAATATAAATGTAGAATGTGGTTAGAAATTGTAAAACAACACTAAAGATTATAGGGTTCAGTATATAAAGCATTTACATAAATTCAATATTTTTGTAGAGGTTAACACATAGATTTTGCGAAAATTTCAAAAAATATGACAATATTGTTTTAATGCATAGTTGCTTCCTACACTAATATATGATGATGTTGAAAACGGTTAACAGCATTTTTTGTGTCCGTTTTTCAAGAAAATAGCAATTTTAGTGATTATTCTACTGATTAAAATAGTATTATGTAGTTTTACTAATTTATTGATAAAAAATTAAAACGATTCTCATATATCATAAAAGTGAGTTTAGCATACATTAATACAAATGTAGAATATGGTTAGAAATTTTAAAACAATACTAAAAAGTTTAGGCTTCAGTATATAGAGCGCTTAACGTAAAACTCAATATTTTCGTAGGGGTTAACACATAGATTTTGTGAAAAATTCAAAAAATATAACAATATTGTTTTAATGCTTAGTTGTCTCCTGCAGTAATATATGTTGATGGTCAAAGAGGTTTAAAACCTTTGTTGTCTTCATTTCTCTAGAGAATAGCGATTTTATAACGGTTAATTCACTAATTTAGTGAGTATATGAAATTTTACTAAATTAATTTATAGAAAAACTGAACGATGCTCGTGCATCATGAAAGAGAGTTTAACATACATTAATATAAATGTAGAATGTGGTTAGAAATTTTAAAACAACACTAAAGATTATAGGGTTCAGATATAAAGCATTTACATAAATTCAATATTTTTGTAGAGGTTAACACATAGATTTTGAAAATTTCAAAAATATGACAATATTGTTTTAATGCATAGTTACATCATGCACTAACATATGATGATGTTGAAAGAGGTTTGGAGACTTTGTTGTCACCGTTTTTCAAAAAAATAAAGACTTTATAAGGGTTATTCCAATCGATTTAGAGAGTATTATGAAGTTTTACTAAATTAATTGATAAAAATTATAATGATTTCCATATACCATGAAAGAGAGTTTAACATACATTAATACAAATGTAGAATATGGTTAGAAATTTTAAAACAACACTAAAATGTTTAGGCTTCAGTATATATAGCGTTTAACGTAAAACTCAATATTTTCGTAGGGGTTAACACATAGATTTTGAGAAAACTTCAAAAAATATAACAATATTGCTTTAATGCATAGTTGCCTCCTGTACTAATATATGGTGATGGTCAAAGAGGTTTGAAACCTTTGTTGTCTTCATTTCTCTAGAGAATAGCGATTTTATAATGTTTAGTCCACAAATTTAGGGAGTATATGAAATTTTACTAAATTAATTTATAGAAAAACTGAACGATGCTCGTGCATCATGAAAGAGAGTTAAAATGTGGGTTAGAATTTTTAAAACAACACTAAAGATTATAGGGTTCAGTATATAAAGCATTTACCAAAATTCAATATTTTTGTAGGGGTTAACACTTAGATTTTGAAAAAAAAATCAAAAATATGACAATATCGTTTTAATGCATAGTTGCATCATGCACTAACATATGATGATGTTGAAAGAGGTTTGGAGACTTTGTTGTCACCGTTTTCAAAATATAACGACTTTATAGAGGTTATTCCACTAATTTAGGGAGTATTATGAAGTTTTACTAAATTAATTGATAAAAATTATAATGATTTCCATATACCATGAAAGAGAGTTTAACATACATTAATACAAATGTATAATGTGGTTCAAAATTTTAAAACAACACTAAAATGTTTAGGCTTCAGTATATAGGCGTTTAACGTAAAACTCAATATTTCGTAGGGGTTAACACATAGATTTTGAGAAAAATTCAAAAATATAACAATATTGTTTTGATGCATAGTTGCCTCCTGTAGTAATATATGGTGATGGTCAAAGAGGTTTGAAACCTTTGTTGTCTTCATTTCCCAAGAGAATACCGATTTTATAATGGTTAGTCCACTAATTTAGGGAGTATATGAAATTTTACTAAACTAATTTATAAAAAAATTAAACGATGTTCGTGTACAATGAAAGAGAGTTAAAATGTGGGTTAGAATTTTAAAACAACACTAAAGATTATAGGGTTCAGTATATAAAGCATTTACCAAAATTCATTATTTTTGTAAGGGGTTAACACATAGATTTTAAGAAAATTTCAAAAATATGACAATATTGTTTTAATGCATAGTTGCATCATGCACTAACATATGATGATGTTGAGAGAGGTTTGGAGTCTTTTATCTCCGCTTTTCAAGAAAATAGCAATTTTAGTGATTATTCTACTGATTAAAATAGTATTATGTAGTTTTACTAATTTATTGATAAAAATTATAATGATTTCCATATACCATGAAAGAGAGTTTAACATACATTAATACAAATGTATAATGTGGTTCAAAATTTTAAAACAACACTAAAATGTTTAGGCTTCAGTATATAAAGCATTTACCAAAATTCAATATTTTGTAGGGTTAACACATAGATTTTGAGAAAAATTCAAAAATATAACAATATTGTTTTGATGCATAGTTGCCTCCTGTAGTAATATATGGTGATGGTCAAAGAGGTTTGAAACCTTTGTTGTCTTCATTTCCCAAGAGAATACCGATTTTATAATGGTTAGTCCACTAATTTAGGGAGTATATGAAATATTACTAAATTAGTTTATAAAAAAATTGAATAATGCTCATGTACCATGAAAAAGAATTCAACATACATTAATACAAATGTAGAATGTAGTTAGAAATTTTAAAACAACACTAAAAAGTTTAGGCTTCAGTATATATAGCGTTTAACGTAAAACTCAATATTTTCATAGGGGTTAACACATAGATTTTGAGAAAATTTCAAAAAATATAACAATATTGTTTTGATGCATAGTTTTCTCCTGTAGTAATATATGGTGATGGTCACAGAGGTTTGGAACCTTTGTTGTCTTCATTTCTCTAGAGAATAGCGATTTTATAACGGTTAGTTCACTCATTTAGTGAGTATATGAAATTTTATTAAATTAATTTATAGAAAAACTGAACGATGCTCGTGCATCATGAAAGAGAGTTTAACATACATTAATATAAATGTAGAATGTGGTTAGAAATTGTAAAACAACACTAAAGATTATAGGGTTCAGTATATAAAGCATTTACATAAATTCAATATTTTTGTAGAGGTTAACACATAGATTTTGCGAAAATTTCAAAAAATATGACAATATTGTTTTAATGCATAGTTGCTTCCTACACTAATATATGATGATGTTGAAAACGGTTAACAGCATTTTTTGTGTCCGTTTTTCAAGAAAATAGCAATTTTAGTGATTATTCTACTGATTAAAATAGTATTATGTAGTTTTACTAATTTATTGATAAAAAATTAAAACGATTCTCATATATCATAAAAGTGAGTTTAGCATACATTAATACAAATGTAGAATATGGTTAGAAATTTTAAAACAATACTGACAAGTTTAGACTTCAGTACATAGAGCGTTTAACGTAAAACTCAATATTTCTGTAGGGGTTAACACATAGATTTTGTGAAAAATTCAAAAAATATAACAATATTGTTTTAATGCTTAGTTGTCTCCTGCAGTAATATATGTTGATGGTCAAAGAGGTTTAAAACCTTTGTTGTCTTCATTTCTCTAGAGAATAGCGATTTTATAACGGTTAATTCACTAATTTAGTGAGTATATGAAATTTTACTAAATTAATTTATAGAAAAACTGAACGATGCTCGTGCATCATGAAAGAGAGTTTAACATACATTAATACGAATGTAGAATGTGGTTAGAAATTTTAAACAACACTAAAGATTATAGGGTTCAGTATATAAAGCATTTACATAAATTCAATATTTTTGTAGAGGTTAACACATAGATTTTACGAAAATTTCAAAAAATATGACAATATTGTTTTAATGCATAGTTACATCATGCACTAACATATGATGATGTTGAAAGAGGTTTGGAGACTTTGTTGTCACCGTTTTTCAAAAAAATAAAGACTTTATAAGGGTTATTCCACTGATTTAGAGAGTATTATGAAGTTTTACTAAATTAATTGATAAAAAATTATAATGATTTCCATATACCATGATAGAGAATTTAACATACGTTAATACAAATGTATAATGTGGTTCAAAATTTTAAAACAACACTAAAATGTTTAGGCTTCAGTATATAGAGCGTTTAACGTAAAACACATAGATTTTGAGAAAACTTCAAAAATATAACAATATTGCTTTAATGCATAGTTGCCTCCTGTACTAATATATGGTGATGTTCAAAGAGGTTTGGAACCTTTGTTGTCTTCATTTCTCTAGAGAATAGCGATTTTATAATGTTTAGTCCACAAATTTAGGGAGTATATGAAATTTTACTAAACTAATTTATAAAAAAATTAAACGATGTTCGTGTACAATGAAAGAGAGTTAAAATGTGGGTTAGAATTTTTAAAACAACACTAAAGATTATAGGGTTCAGTATATAAAGCATTTACCAAAATTCATTATTTTTGTAAGGGGTTAAACACATAGATTTTAAGAAAATTTCAAAAAATATGACAATATTGTTTTAATGCATAGTTTCAACCTGCACTAACATATGATGATGTTGAGAGAGGTTTGGAGTCTTTTTTATCTCCGTTTTTCAAGAAAATAGCCATTTTATAGTGGTTATTCTACCGAGTTAGGTTAATAAAAATCATAGTGATTCCCATATACCATGAAAGAGAGTTTAAAATATATTAATACAAATGTAGAATATGGTTAGAAATTTTAAAACAACACTAAAAAGTTTAGGCTTCAGTATATAGAGCGTTTAACGTAAGACTCAATATTTTCGTAGGGGGTTTAACACATAGATTTTGAGAAAATTTCAAAAAATATAATAATATTGCTTTAATGCATAGTTGCTTCATGTACTAATATATGATGATGGTCAAAGAGGTTTGAAACTTTTTTTTGTCTTCATTTCTCCAGAAAATAGCGATTTTATGTTATTTTCAGTATGTAACAAACCGGTGGAACTGGATTTGATATAGCGTAGAAGCTCATTAAGAAGGGAATAAGCGGGTAAGGCAATGATGACCACTTGACTGCCTTTGTTATACTTGGCTTCTTTGATGTTGTTTTGAGTATATAATGCCTTTGATTACCATAATCTCTGTGCTGCCTACATTCCACAAAATGAGCATCCAGCTGCAAAAACCATTAAAAGATTTCAGACAATAGTAACAAATAAACAATCAAGATAAACAGTATTAGAGAGACTCTCGAGAACATCAAGTGGTTTCAGGTCAATCATTGGGCCCTTGTTTGATCCTTTTCTTGATGGACTTGTCTTGAAAGACCATCAGAAAACGCGAAGTACCACCTTCCGCTTCGTTTCGAAAAGTTGGCATTTAAACTCCCTATTGCTCATATCAATTAAACGATTTACAAACTGCAGCATACCTGAACGCCTTTGTGACCATCATATATCTAATATACCGGCGAAGTGACCAAACTTTGAGGGAAGAGACGTTGGAGTCCACTGGCGAGGACGGTAGAATATGTATACGATGGTGGATGCTGCGGCTATTTGGCAGAGCATTGGAGCTGCAAATCCTTTTTTTCTTATCCAAGGAACCGGTGTTGTACTTCGCCGGAACTTTGGTGGTGGACTTGCTGGGACTTTGCTGGTCCAGTTTTCGGAAATAGTATCCATGGAAGCGGTTTTGAATTTAACCGGGGTTATGGAGATTGAGTTCGCCGGAGCGGTGGAGCTTGGAATCAATATTTTGTACCATGTAAACAATGTATGTAGTGGGTTATTAGTAAGATGATTGGGAACAGTGGCGGAGCCACGTTGTGTGAGAGGGGGCATTTGCCCTCCCAACAACTTTTTAAAATTTCATGTTAATCATTGAATAAATTTAATATGCCCCCATTTTTTTTAGCAAATATACTCCTAATCCATTGACCAATTTTACTTATGCTCCCAACAAATAAATTCTCTGCCACTGCCCCTGATTAGGAAGTAGAGGAGAGTTATGATTATGGGAGTATATATGCTGAGCTTGGTTGGAGGTGAAGCGTTTAGGTGTCACAGGGGAGATGGAGTTATGAGTAGCTTTGATTGGAGGAAGAAGTTACACAGACAATTGAATTCGACATTAAATTCTATAACTTTACACATTCACGGTTTAGGTGGATATTTTTATTTCTATGGTTTGCAATTAAGAAGGGACGAAGACGGAGTACGAAGATGTAGTATCTTATTGGGCTGAAAATTATGTCATACATTCAATTAAAAGAAACAGGCATCCATAAGAAGCCGTGATCGAACGTAATTTGTCAAACTTCAATTTACGATAGAATGGAGAACAGAAGACACGTGTCCAAAGGAGGAACCCTTTTCGCTGAGGTGGCTTCATGAGAAATGAGACTTGTCAACTTCATTGTAACATATAGATGGATTCACCTTTCACGAAAACACAACCTCGTAACGGTACGTATGCCTTTCGTCTACATACCCTAATTTAATATCAGAATTTGCTGGTAATCTCTTATATCTCAGAGCAAAATGACAGTTTTTAGAGCACATTGTTCAGTAGGGCCGAGAGATGGTTGATGGTATGGTTGAAACAAATAGGGTGTGGAGGCATTGTTCAGTAGGTCAGAGAGACAGTTGATCGTTAGAACAAGTAGGGTATGGAGATAGAGGCAATGGTTCAGTAGAGCAGAGAGATCGTTGATGGTTAGAACAAACAGGGTCTCTCCCCCGTTTATAAATATTGTTGAGGAGTGCCAATTGAATAATGAGCGAGAGAACATCAAAACGATCCAAAGTGTTCTTATAGAAACTTTTTTTTCTGTCACGCACTAGTTGGAAACCATCCTTTGAGTTGACATGATGGAAGTTAATATTTGTTTCGACTCTTCCTCTTCCTTCTCTACTTAATATGTCTGATTATGTTTTCTGATTAATGTCATTGAGCTCGGTTTCTTGCAGCTCAAGGAGAACCCCTTTGTGATTCTCTCATTGGGCTCATCGTGGTTGGACTTCTTCTGTTCATCCTCAGCTTCTTCTGTCTCTGGAAACGAATTAAAAGAGACGCCGCACAATTTGCCTTCTTCTTTTCTATTTTTACATAAATACTATTAATTTGAAAATTTGGACATGTGTGTCTGTGTGTAGAACCAAGTCAAACAGAGATTATGATGAACGAAAGAGCAGAAGATGATCGATTTTCCTTCATGAACTTCAGCTCCACTGGGGGGAGGCAAGAGATAACGTGTGAATCCAACAAACTCTGCCGATCGAGGTGGTTTCTGTATCGCTTAAGATATTATAGTATCCCTCTTTTTATTTGGAATTCCTACAACAGGTTAGAAATGTATAGACAGATGTTGATTAAACTATGTGATCACAGGCGGTGGCAGAGCCAGAAATTTTTTGTTTTGAAGTCAAATTTTTTTAATGAGATTAATTTTCATTTCTAGCTGAGTTAATAAAAAAATTCTTAAGTAAAAATAAACTTTTAGGTTTTTTCTTAAATAAAAATAAATATTTTTAAAAAATAAGCGGAGTCAGCTGACCACATATTTTAAAACAGTATGTCTGCTCAATCACAGGAAATTTTAGAAAACAAAACATAATTGGCCGTGGAAAAATGGTCTGATATTGTAAATGATAATATTATCTAAAGCGAAAAAATTAGTTTTATCACGCGTTGTTTTGTTAAGTATACAAAAAGCTAATGTCATTTTTGGGAAAACATTTGTGTTATTATAGTATTAATTTTGGTATTCTATTTTATAATAGCGTAAACATGTAGAATTACAAAATAAACCAACCATGTTTTGAATTAATCCTTAAAATCATATTTATGTGATCTATTTGACATGTGATCACAAGGAATGTTAGCGAACGGAGACACGAAAAGATTGTGTAATGTCATCTCCAGGCAGGATGGAATTCAAAAACGAGGTTAAATTTCTTGAACGTCCTTTATACGAAAGGTATTTAAGACAATTTTACTTCATTCTTGAATTTCACCCTGCCTATGACATTACACAATCTTTTCGTGGTGACTTGTGTCTCCGTTCGCTAACATTCCTTGTGATCACATGTCAAATAGATCACATAAATATGATTTTAAGGATTAATTCAAAACATAGTTGGTTTATTTTGTAATTCTACATGTTAACGCTATTATAAAATAGAATACCAAAATTAATACTATAATAACACAAATGTTTTCCCAAAAATGACATCAGCTTTTTGTATATTTAACAAAACAACGCGTGATAAAACTAATTTTTTTCGCTTTAGATAATATTATCATTTACAATATTCAGAAAATCGTTCCATTTTCACGGTCAGTTTTTTTTTATCAATTCACGGTCAGTTGAGTTAGAATCTTTATGAGAAACAGAAGAAATATGAATCTGGTTAAACTATTCAAGCGAATTATTTTCCTCACAAGCATTTAACCCGTCATAAAAAGTATACTTGTAAGCCTTGTTTACAAAAAAAAAAAAAAAAGTATACTTGTAGGATATTTTAAAGAACACAACAATATTACTGAGGCATCAAAAACATAACCAAACGAACTCGACCAAGAATTTGCTTTTATAGTAATCTTGGTTTCGTCTGAATTAGCCTAATCCGATCAACCTAAGCAAGTGTATATTTTTACCTTGGTAAAATCAAGAAACACTCGTTTACCAATGTGCTGTCTGATTTATGGCATGCAAAGACACAAAAAGTTTCACAGCGATTTAAGTAAGAAAATAAAAGACAAAAATCCCAATGGGAAAGTGAATAAAAGCAGAAACAAAGTTATGGGCAACAATAATATAAATATCCACACATTCATGTACCTTTCGAAATGTCATGTCTGAAAGAGAAGAAAGTTTTGTCCTTTGCTAGTTTCATCGTTTTAAGTGCAATTGATTGGACTTCTGTTAAAAATAATTTATTTTGTTGATTTTTATGTTGACACAACAACAAATCTTTTACTTTTATCAACCAAATTGGATGGATTTTGACACTAGCTTTTTTTTTTTTTTCAACTGGCATCTGATATTTATCAAAAAAAAACCAAGTCCAAACAGATTAGATCCACGAAACAGTACATAGAAAACCCTAAACAAAAGCCCAAACAGAAGGGAATCTAAATACAAAGTCCAAAAAACATGCAACCCAACAAAAGAAGCGACATCTAATGTCCAAATCGTGTTCAAACCCTAACAAAGAGTACCCACATGTCGCACATGCCTCCATCGCTTTCACCATCTCTCAGATCAACGCGGGTGCGCAGTGTACGACTCATCGGAAACTCCATCTCCCATCGGAGTCATCACGGACCAAGAAACTCCACTGTCTTTTTTGACTTCAATCTTCTCCACCGAACCAAACAAAGTGTTTAAAACACCGGACTCCACCGGGAACTCAATCACAACCACCACCGAAAAAGCCACCTCCAACGACTGTATTGGAAGCAAAAGGCTTCATCAGCTAAACACGTACCCTGGGCTTTGGAGAGTATCAATCGGTTAGAACCGAAATCTCATCCAAACCCATACTTTTCTTCATAAAAAACCAAACTTTAATCAAGATCAATCTTCCAATCGAACTCGGAGGATTTTCTGTCTAAAGAGGAGATCAATCGATGGTAAGAAAGACAGAGCAAAACTAGCGGAGCTTTAAGGAACCGGGATAATCCCGAGAGAAAGTCATCAACACCGCCAAAAACCCAAGCTGGATGATTCCACATAGAAGATCGTGGAAACACCAGAGTTTAGGCCAGCTACACCGCGGAAGAGATTACCGTATGTACCGGAGTCAATATTACAGACCAAAAGGAAGGGAGAAGAAGGGAACCACCACGACTCAGTCTTTCTCTCTCAAAGAATCTTTAGAGAGAAGGGAGAGAGTCTACCATTCCCTTTTTTTAGCGGACCCTTTTAGGACATTTTGACACTAGCTATCTTCAGTTGGAATGTTTTTGCTCTAGTGAATGATGTGTTTCAAGATAAGTTGATAGGTGAATCAAGTGGAAGAACTAGCTATTTGTTTAATACGAAACAAACAGATCAAAGTCAAATACTAACAGTAACGATAGTGAGTGTGATGAAGATATACCAACTAATTAACTTTGAAATCCTACTAATATTTTTAATCAATTGGATACTATTTTTGCCTGATGAGATTAGAGATTGACATTTTTATTCATATTTTTTATTAGTTAGCTATATAACCAAGATGGTTACAGTACGGACCATGTAATGTATAACAAGGACTAAAATACATTTCTTAGCATACACACGAAGCTGATGGAGTTGTGAAAAATTATTATTGGAGATGGGTTACTCAACTTTAATATGTCAAACTCATCCAAAACATAAAGGTTGGAAAGAATAAGAAAAAAAGAAAAAAAAAATATAGAAAAAAAATATTTCAACTAACCATACATATAAACAAGAAGACTAAAACTCGAAAACGATGAACTTGGGCACAAGCCTAAAAGATTTATTGTTATGAGCTCTTTAGCTTAATAAATTTCCTTTCTTATTTGTTCTTTTTGACAATCTAGTCGTTCCAACGACTTAATTTTGATGTAATCGCCGAGTTCTTGTATGATTATTTATACGAAATGTTATGAAACCCAAACATTTCGACCATTTATTAGATATGCGAAATCTGAGTTGGATAACTGTCACAGTCTTTGAGGATCTAAAAGTGAAAACAATAGCAAATCTACTATATTACTTAACATTTAAAATAAGGAAATTCGAACTAGTCGACGACAACTCATGGCAAAGGAGACCAAACCATCTAAGAAAATGTGATCTAACTTTTTTCTCTACTCTCATTTCACAACAAGATTTATTTTTGCGCTGTTTCGTAAAGTTTCCACTTGTAACCAAAAAAGACTACCTTTAAAGACTTTTTTCTTTTAATAAGGACAACTACGTTAGATCTGCGTAATTCTTTAAATGGTACCAACAAAGATCATGTGAAAACAATATTTCAAATTTTCCACGATCTGTTTTTTTTTTCCTCACAAGTCATGGGTTATATCTGCCATTGACATTGCTGTTTTCGTATTAATATAAGAGGTATAGTTATGAAATAAATAAGAATAAGGAAAATAAATTATCAGAGTCCACTTGAGAAACAATAGTAGCTTTTCAACGAACAAATAAGAAATACTGTACAAAACTTCCCAGCGATTATAGCGATTATTATTTAATGTGAGATCTCGATCGATTGTTTGTTCACATTTACATTCACGTATAATGTCATTTTTCAAAATGAACTGACGCACTTAAACATTTTAAACAATTCCTTTATTTCTGAAAAATCTAAATGCATATTGCTGTTTTCGTTTGTAAAATCATTATAATGTTATTTTGTAAATTCGGTTTAAAAATTAAAAGAAGTCAGATTAAATATTATTTTCTGTTAGAGAGAGAAGAATAAAGAAGAAACAAACAAGTGAGAAAGCTCCGAAAAATCTCGGGCAGACAATATTCTTATTATCCATAATTTCATCCAATGTGATCTGTCTTTTTCTATTGTACATACAAAATCAGCAACTAAGCGCTTCGTACTTAACCGGAATCGGTTGGTTAAACCCGGTCCGTGCAATCAAACTCCCAACCACCGTCAAATCTCTACAAAACACTCTCCTTTCACCACATTCACGTTATTATTCGCTGCAACCGCACCCGCTCTAATCGGCGTTTCCGTTCCCGCGCGCTGCTTCTCCGCCGTCGCAAGGTCACTTGTGATAACGGAGTAACCTTTTTGAATCAATCTGTATAGTAATAGAGTTGACATTCTCGCCCGGTCCTTAACCGAGTCTAATTCCTCCTCGTCCTCGGTTAACTCAAACCGGTCAATAAACGACATTGATCTCTCCGGTTTATGCTTTAAATTGAGCAGCAAGTAAGCTCGATCCAGCTCCGATCTCGAGCAATCGCGTCTGACTCCCATCAGAGCGTAGTAATCAACGTTTCCGATTCCTCCGTTCGCGATTCTCTCCTTCAATTGCTGGATCCGCGACGTCAAAACGCATAACTTCCCCGGTATCTCTCTGTACCGGACGTTGTGCAGTTTCCAAACCGGACCGGGAAGTTTCCGGTCACGTAAGATCGAGTTATAAAGAAGCTTCAAGTGCTCCAAATCGTGAAGCGAGTCGGGGAAGCACCGCACGGACTCGAGCAAGGCCGCTCTGGTCTCCAACGCTCGGAGGCACGACGGATCCAACGCTAAGGTCTTGTTGCAATCGGCGACGGACTCCGCGATTCTCCCGGCGGATCTGTACGCCGAGGCGCGGTGCATGAAGCACTCGGCGAGGAAGCCCTGCGGCGCGGCGCGGCGGCTGTCGAGGATTTTGGAGAAATGGCGGATTGATTCGGAGTAGAGTCCGGCGTCGAGAGCGGCGAGTGCGGCGGCGCGGCGGCGTAGGAGGAGCTTAATGTGAGATAGCACGTGATCGGATTCGGTGAGATATCGCGCGGAGGAGGGAGGAGAGGAAGCGCCGTCTGCCGAGGAGAAGAGGATGAAGCTGTCGTCGGATAAGGAAATGCTCTGACGGCGGAGCGCTGCGGTGGCTAACCGTTTACCGGTTTGGAGAAGGACCATCGCGTCCTCCATTAAACCGAGATGGCAACACGCTTGACCAAGAACCAAGTATCTACAATATCAAGAAATGATCCGAATCAAACCGGGTCGGGTTATTATTTCATTAATCCACGTGTCAAAGTGAAATTACCTCCATTGCCCTTGTTCGTTGCAGTTTTTACTCAACCCTGCCATGACTTTCTTCTTCAAATCGGAGACGGAGAAGCATTTAAAAGACGAGTCACCAGACTCACCCCCGTGACTCGGTAACTCGTTCAGAAGGCTAACCGATTCACGAAACGATTCCGACGAACCGATGCCGGAGTCTTCGCCGGAGAATTTAAGGCTCGGAATGTAATCGTGGAGCATATCGGCGACGTCTTTGAATCGACGGAGGTAGAGAAGCGATCTGGCTTTGAGCTCGAGAGCGAGCTCGTAGCGAGGAGATACGGAGAGAGCAGAGTCGAGGAGGTTTAGAGCTGATTCGACGTCGTTTGGATCTTGGCTCGCTATTAGATTCTTCGCTTCCTTCATGTACTTATCCACGATCTTAAAAAAATAAAAACAAAACAAGAACTCGATCAGATCGAAACAACGACACTGGGGTTTGTCCGAAAATTATGGGAAGAACATAAACCTTCTTGTTACGGAGCCACCAGTGTTTCTTCTCGACATAAACCGCCATTGTTGTAGGAGTTTTCGTGAGACAATCAGAACTTTTCTCTCTTCTTGATCCAGTAGATTAAATAAATATTTAATATATATATATACACAGCAAAACACGAGAGAAGATGGAGATTTTGAAAGTCATGTGAAGAGTTGAAGTGTCTTAAATACGGAAGAGTTGTGTAATAGAAGATGAGGGTCAATGGCGGAAATACCCTTGCGTGAGGTTCTTTGGATCCCCTTGAGGTTCCTAGCTGGCACAACACAAGACCACACTATTGCTTATTAGCCATTAGCCTACATGATTCCACCCTCATTCATTATTTCCTAAAATATAATATATAGTAGTATTAACTATATTTTTTCTTCTTTCACGATAAAAAAACAATTTTTATTTTGTATAAATTAGTGAAGGCTTCTAAATAGTTGCAAGCTGGAAACAGTGTTATAGTTCTGTTGTATGTATCTAGTTATTTACTAATCACCACAAGTCTCATTCAAAGCCAAAATACTCGCTTATAGTCATTTCTGTTTGTGCATTCTTTTAATCTTAGCTAATTTAACTTTGATAAAACTTTACTACTGACATCCAAACTTATATGGTTAGGTTAATAAGTGACAAATTGATTGCTAGCTGAACGAATTAAACACACAAAACAATGAGTATTTAACAAGCCACTTTGAAAAAAGTAGTTCTCGTAAGCCACAAGACTCATGCTAGTTTATACTAATTGATTATTACTTACAGCAGTTTAAGTGTTTAACTTATCAAAGTTAAGTATTATACCAAATCAAATAAAGCGTATAGTCCAATGACATATCAAAGTTTTATGTGATAATTTGTGAATTAATGGGTAAAACTAATTATTGAAAATATGTTTAAAATGTCAGTAGATATCACTTTTGTGAGATTTACTTTTCTAACTCTTATGTTAAATGATTTCTTAATTGGGGAAAGCTTTCGGCTTTTTTTTTTTTTTGATCAAACCATACTTGTATATAAATTAGAAAAGTTTAAACTCCTTCAAATGAGGATACAACAAAGCTACATAGAGCCAAACAAACCAAAGAGCTGGTAAAATAAACGATAGGTTGGCGATATAAATCATAACAAGGAACCATAAGAATTCGCATGACAACGGTTTCAAAAGCTTCTTGGAAGATCGCATCTAGTGTAACCCATAGGACCACACATACTGCACCAAACGCAGAGGAGAGCAATCGCTGGGAGGAAGATCCTTGCAATACCAACGACGCTTGTTCATCCAATTCACTCCATACAAGAGGAAATATTGGGAAAAGAGACTGCTCCAAACAGGAGACAAACGGATAATCTGAACCCGCCATAATCATATTCATCCAACTAACTTTACCAATGAATTTTTCTCTCAACTGCCACCAAAAAGAGAAATACAAATACACATCAACAAAAGCTAGAATGAATACCGAAAGAGGACTGCATACAACAGCAAGATTGCACACAGCAGTAAGAGATCGCATTGAGGCGACAAAAAGACCACCAAAGAGCACAACAGTAGAACCAACAGAAGTTAAGTTCATAAGTACATCATCGGCTAAAGCTATGGTCCTCAATTCCAAATTCACACAGACAAGTAGCTCACAGAGCAACCGCCTGTAGACGAAAGTACTATCACCGGTAGACACAAGCGGAACACCACCACCACTTATCTTAGATACCATCCATGGAAGAGGAAGCTTTAGATCTAAGATTCGGGCAAGAGCTTGGAGAGACGGACCGGAGGAGGAGATGAGGTTTCGAGGAAGAGCGAGGAGCAAGGAAATGTCAGGAGGGTCTGGCGGTTCAGGTGGATCGATGGGAGAGGGAGCTTCAAGCGGAGGAGACTTACGCGGCGGCGGATCTGGAGGCGGCCTGAAACGTGATGGAGGAGCAGTCACAATCAGGGCCATGGAGGAGGAGAGCCGCTTCAAAGGGAGGAGGGCTGAGCGACGGAGCTGGAGCAGAGGTTGTATGTTTGTGATGCTTTCGGCTTTATTTAATTGTTGTTTTATTTTTTCAGCTAATGCACATGTGTATATCTGTGGGTACAATTAGGCTACAATACAGATAAAAGATTACCTGCTTTGTTTGGTTTTAAAGTCTCTCCAATATAAAAGTACATTTATATTTTTTTTTAAACGTGACAATGATGATGACTCGTTACGTGTAGTGGACTAGCTAGTGAAAATACACTTATGATTATCTAGAGATGAAAAGTACTTCAAAATATAGAATTAAGATACCTAAATGTATTTATAACAAAAATTAAAATATATATATATATATATATAGTGAGCTAACATATTTATTTATTGATGTATTTAAAAAAGAAATACAATAAATTTGCAAAAGTACAAAAGTAAATGTCTTCCAAGGCTCCAACTAACAGGTTCGCTTTTTGCAGTTGCTGCTGATGTAGTGATAACTCATGCACGCAACAATTATATACCGGGTGAGACTCAATAACACTTGTTGTGAGAAAATGAAACTGAAACAAAGTTTAAGTTTGTGTTTAGTATTATTTTCTATACACACCGAGAGTGTTATAACAAAAATGCAATTAAATTCACAATGGTAAAAGAAATAACCTTTTCAATAAGGTAATGAACTTTGTTTTTTTCCTCTGTTTTTGTTTTTTGAAACTTAGGTAATGAACCCTTGAAAACGATAAATAAAGGTTTATAGTTTTTTTTTTCCAAAGAATAAACGTTTATAGTTTTCGTAAAAAAACGTATATAGTTAATATAGCGTTCGTTGAGGATATTGTTTACAGAATTAATACTTTGCTGGCAGAAATAATAAGTAATTAAATACTAAGAAGGCAATGGTTGCGTTAAAGCCCAGAATACGACTTGTTTCATCTCAACGTGGAATTCTCATACACGACGACAATATCATAGAATAATCTATAATGCCTAATCTTATTTTTTTAGAATTGATCTAAATTAAAATATTCCATCACAAAGAAATCAATAATGTTTATATGTTGAAGGGAATAAAGCGGAAAAGGGTCTCGAGGGGAATATATCTTCACCATTATTTGATGAAGACAAACCTCACTGAATTCGTCATAGCTTATTTGCGCTTAACTCTTAATTATATTTATAGTTTGTAATTAAAATTGAAACCTCTTTCTTTTTAAAGACCTTTTAAATAGTTCCAATGGGATATAATGAGTAGGATTAGTCGGGCTTTGACCTAGACAATTTTCCTGCTTAATCAAAAAACAAAAAAAAAAAACAGAAAAAAAACTGGTATAACAAGGGAGACACTGACAAAAACAAGGGAGCCACTTCAAGGAGTAGTATTTTGACCTGTAAAATAGAGATTTATATTGACCCATTTATTAATCTATAATTATTTCACACATTATAATTAGAGCATGTTCAATATAATTTTTTTTTCTTTTAAAACTGAATAATTCCATAACAGAGTTAAAGCTGTTCAAACCTTATTTCATTTTTGAAATAATTACTCCATCTATGAAGTAAATCCATGTTTACTCTATTATAGAGCAAAAGTAGAATAAAATGAAAACATTTATTATTCTAAATATCATTTTGAAGTAATTCTATAACTTATGAAATGAATTTGGAAATGCTCTGCTCTTATAACGATTTCGGACCAAAACCTTTTTTTTGGCAGAGTGCTCCATGGAAAGCTTAGTATGTTAATCATAGGCACCACGAGAAACGTAAATAAATAGTTTTCAAAAAAAAAAAGAGAAACGTAAATAAATGAAGCTTGCTTCTAATTCACAAACTCCCAACTAAAACAACTACTATTAGAGATTGTTAATTATATATAGCATTATTTTGGTACCTTAGTTGTGCCATAGTGTTGGAAAGTACAATCTTATGAGCTAAACCATATTAATTATTGCTCATTTAATTACAAATATTTTACGTTTCTGATTCGATTCCCTTACATACACAAAGAATTATCTCTCGAGCATCTTTTTGATTCCGAGAAAATTAACCATGACTGATACTTAAGGTATTCACAACATCATATTATATATGTATGTATATGTTTTAAGTCTTAACCATGACTGATAACTGTGGTATTCATAATATCATATTACATATGTATGTATATGTCTTATCCTAGGAATAATAAATGATCGTGTATGAGTTTCTATAATGAAGTTTTGAATTTGGCTCCAATTTGTGTAATGGACCAGCAAATAATAACATAATTTCAAAATAACATGACAAGTTCTCAATCTATCAAAGAGTCTGGTTTGGTTTCTTTCTATACAAACATGTCTTCGCAGGCTCGCAACTCATGTCTTCAACTCCTAACCTCTATTTTTTTGGTATACTATTTAGTACTACTATATTGTAAAAAAAAACGGCAGTTTTGTTAACGGATGGAGTATTTTGTTTATTTTATGTCTGGGTATTCTGTGATCCGATGATTCTCGAGTTGTTCAAGGTTATATATTGGTTATAATTTGATGCACAGATTAGACAATTAAATAATACAAATGATGCATGGTTGCCAATTGGGTCATCTTGTGTTTAATGCTTCTTATGATTTTATTATTTGAATGGTATAAGATTTGGAATGGAGATAATCAGCGAAAAATGAGTCTACGTATAACATTAGGGAAATGTAATATTACTGAGCAAGATATGTTTATATAATATATATCATTTAACAAAGAATCCAACAAGAAATTCTAAATAGTTTTCACTAAATTGAAAATTGATATTCATTTTTTTTGGAAAACAAATTAAAACTCTTTGGTTTAACTTAGTTTACTTTTTGATCGTGTTTATATATAGTAGACTAGTCCATATGTTTATCATTTTTTCATAGTAGTTATTTGATTAAATATTTTGTTTATAAATATGCAACGCTTGCGAATAATTTTTTTGTTTATGGATATACAGCTAAGGCTGCTAGTTCGTGTTGGTACGCATATAATTGAAGATCCATAAGGAAATAAATTTTAAAAGAAAAATTATGACATGAAACATAATGGTGGGTTTGTAAATATATGATAAAAAAATTACATCAAATTTTAAATGTTGAGGATACAAAGTGCCGAGTTAGAAGAGAGCAAGCCATTAATGTTTCAAGTGGGCAAACACATGTTGTGTTTTGGAATACCAACATTGCATTTTTCTTCCATAATATAAACATTGGTTCGGCCTTTCTGAAATTCGAAAACTCTTAGATGTTTAGTTGGTAATCAGCTGTTGAATTTGTATTTTTGTTCTAGATGACTATAAATTAATTAACTAATTATGCGACAGTACTTTTCAATATTAATTAGTAGTTTATAACGAAGGCATATGAAACTGAAAATAAAAAAGCTGGGTGGAATGAACGATTCCCCCTTATCGGATCCCTTCTTATATTTCTTCAGGAACAGCGTCCGAGTAGTCGTTGTTCGGTGGAAGGCTGGAAGCTTTACTAATTGTACACTAAAGAACGATTTTTTTTGTAACACAAACTATATAACAATTTTAATTAAAAACTGAAAAATCTGCTACACTAATTTTCAAAACTCAAAAGAGCTTTAAACTGTGTGCATTTGTATATCAGAAAAAAAAAATCTGAACTCAATTTTTAAAAATATAAAAAATTGATGATGAGCTTACATGGTTCCTATATTTTTGTGTTTCTAAACTCGAAGTTAAATATTCTAGATACATATTCAATTATTCACCCTGTAGATTAGTCAAACTTAAGCCGAGATTGCCCTTATATTAAAATAAGACGAAGGAGTGTGTTAGTTATATACTCCAAATCGAGAATAGTAAGTTTATAGAAATGTGAAAGCAATCTTGCGAGTGGTCCATTAATTAGTTACCACTAATTTCGATTTATTCAATTGTACACAGTTAGACATTGATTTGACTAGTAGGGCTCTATTATGTTAATGTAATGTAGCGAGTTATAAACTTATAATAACCCCTTCCTGAGTTCTGATGAGATCGCATCAAATGGTAACTTGCTATTTAAGCTAATTAGTTAACAATTGTATTAAATGTTATCTCTTCTGTTCTCAATACGTGTTGCTGTCCAATGAGCAAAACTGGTTGTGAAGGCCTAAAGATTCCCTTTCCAAATTTTACCCACATCCACGTGAAATTTATGATACTGTTTTAGTCAAAAAAAATTTTAATGATACTCCTTCTATTTTAAAATAATGTATCTTTTACAAAAAAAAATTGGTTCTTATGTGTTTGCCCACTTGAAACATTAGTGGCTTGCTCTCTTCTAACTCGGCACTTTGTATCCTCTACATTTAAAATTTGATGTAATTTTTTATCATTACCTTTTGTTGTAATTCTATGATATTTGATTGGATCGAAACATTATAATGAATATATTTCTTATATAAAATTAAAATTTACTATTTAATTATTTCTTTTAATTTTACTAAATAATAAAGTTCATAAATGTTTACATTTTCTAAAATATTATTTTTATAAAATTACTATTTTTAAAAAAAACAAAATTAATATATACATGGTATCTTTATCAACAAAATTAGCTGACGTAACATCTAAATCAACAAAATTAGATAATATAACAGTTCACGTGGCAACTGATGTATGATTTTACCAAAAAAATAAACAAAATATATATTATTTAAAATTTTCAAAAAGATATATATTTTGCACGATAATATAGACCATGTAAAAAATTAAACATATCGCGATATGTTAGATATAAAATGGTCATTTTCCCGACAAAGATACAAAAGTAGTGTAAAAGGACATTAAATGGTTTTTAGAAACTAGTTGACATAAAAATTGCTAGAAACTATTCGTACAATTACTTAAAAAAATTTAATCATACCAAAATGATTGGCGCTTTTTTATATAAAAGATGTATTCTACAGTTTCATGAAAGTACAAGTGCCGTTTATTTCTCTGACGTTTTAACATGGTAGAATTGCTTTTTACTGACATTATAGAATTCCCTTTGCTGTACTCTGAACCATTCATCAAATATATTGCTTTATCGCTTTGTGCAAACTGCAAAGTAATTCCATACACACGTTTTCAGCTTTAAATATCATAGAATTACAACAAAGAGTCATGCACAATCTTTTTATTTCATTTGAAACTTTACCTTTATCAGTTAAGTTAAGATCTCATATTTAAGTCCGTCGATAACAGATGAATCTCAAGAACCAAGAAAAAAACAAAAGGTGGGGGACGAAGGGACACAATTACACAAAACAAACTAGATATAGTACATAGCCAAAACACTTAAACAAGCTAAAGCAATGGTGAAGTTAAAAAAGCACAAGCCAAATAAAAGCTACTACACTGATTTTAAAGAAATTGAGTATTAGTCCGGCCCAAATTTTTAACCAAAGACAACTAAAAACAATCTTTCGAATTCTTAGACCCAAATAAAAGCAGGTCAAAGATTATAGAATATAGACTACAAGATTATAGACCCAAAGAAGAGTATCTATGTAATTTGAATTTCTACGTGCTTGTGGGCTGTTGGCTATCGCTGGTGTTAAGAACTTGAGATACGGGTCTAAAGCACGAAACAAATACAGTTTGGTCCACCATAGTTGATGGAAGCTTTGGCCAAAATCTTACACCTGATTGGTCAGATACTTTGGTTTTAGTCGCATAAACAACAACTTAATTTTTTTTTTAACTGCAAAAGATGGTTTTGAGGATCACGTGAGTTTCTTGCGACCGGCGTACATACAAACACGCACGTAACGAAACAACTTACGACTATAGCACATGCAGAAACAACACACGGAGAGAAAGAGATAACACTGAAACGACGCCGTAACTAAAACGACAACAGTTGATGAAGAATTTTCTTCTTTGCTTTCTTTTCCTTGATAGGATCCAAGCTTGGTTTCCACCCTCTTCCCGACAGTTGCCGGCTCAAAAACTCCGGCCTCCCTTCCTCCTCCGTCTCTGCCTCCAACTTTCCAACCGACGTAGCAGCCACCACCGCATCAACCGCCGGATTACTATTACTATAACTTCTAGTAGTAAACCAAGGAAGAATCCCTTCATAGTAGCTAAACGATGACCTTACCATCGCCGTTGCGCTAAACAGCATTTTACGTATCTCCTCTGACGTCATCACCGCCGACGATGATGATGACTTATCTCCGCCGCCGCTACCGCTTCTTTTGGCCGGGAGGACCAAGTAGATTTTCCCCGGCTCGAGTGTGTTGTCAGCCGGTAAAGGAGTCAGCTTCTTCTTCACCGTCTTCCCGTCCTTGTTGAATGTTATCGATGAAGGATCAAACTCGACAACGACGTGTTGAGGATTCTCCAGCATGATCTCAGCTACAGTCGTCTCTTCCTCTAAGTTTTGTACTCTTCCGTCGGATAATACAACTTTTCCGGCGGCCATCGCCGCCGTTTCCAGCTTCCGGGAGCCGATTGCGTTACCCATTCTAAGATCAGGACGATCATATGCGTGTAAACTTATACACAACACATGAAATGGTTTGGTTTGTATGGAGTTCGTTAAACGGTTCCATCCTTATACTTTAATGTTTATTTATTCAATACTATTGTATTGGTGTGGGTTTGTTGGGTGATCTCACGAATGCTTAGGGTCTTGATCCAACGGTTGAGAAACTCTTTTGCTGCTACTACATCTATATCTACACGTACTTACTTCAATTCTATTAATATATTCACTGTTGCGTGAAACAAAAGTGAAAAAAACTGTTCAACCACACCCGTCTCTTTACTGGGTTTAGTTAACTAACTTCACGAAGTTATAACCCAAAGTTTAAAATAATATGATTTAAAATTTGAAGTCACTACAAGAAACAAAGACAGACACACGAAACGACATTTCTTACAACACATGCAAAAAGAAAAGAAAACGCAAGACAAAATACAAAACGGGATTTATAGAAAGCTTACTTGATGTTTTAACAATAATAACGCCATGTGTTGGAGAGGAGTCTTGGTTACTTGATGTACTGAGAGAGCCATTTGAAGCCTTCGCCATAACCCATCTTCCTGACGATGCTGCACATGAAAACCTCCAGTGGTCTTACGTTGGAATCCACTAGGTTCACTTTGCCCTTTCCTGTGGTGAAGTTGGAGAGGCCGAGATGGTAACGGAGCTCGTCCTCTGATGCAGCGTACGGTATGTCTATCTTGTTTCCAAGGATGAGGAAAGGGACGGTGGCTAGAGACTCGTCTGAGAGAAGTGCGTCCAGTTCCTTTTTTGATTCTGCGAATCTCTCCTTGTCGTATGCATCCACTAGGTACACCACGGCATCCACCTGCAAGGAAAAAAAAAGAGCATAAATCATTTAAACTAATTGTTCATAAAACTCTACCATTCAGAAGCTTGAATGAGTTGAGACATTTGGAGTTAACTATAATTCTACAATGCTTATCGAACAAGCTTTAGGATAAGTGGAAAACTACAAATATGGCTTTTACTAGAGTGAAGATGATATAGCATGATGAATTGCCTACAAAAGGAACAGAGTATATCACCACCGAAACCAATGGTTCATTGAAGAAGCTTGAATGATTTGAGACATTTGGAGTTAAAGACTCTACAATGCTTATCGAAAAAGCTTTAGGGTACGTAGAAAACTACAAACATGGCTTTCACTAGAGTGAAGATGATATAGCATGATGAATTGCCTGCAAACTAAACTTTCACAAGGAAGAAGAAGCGTGCAATATCGATCCAATGGATATGGATACATGCAGAAGCTTGAATGAGTTCAAAAATTTGAAGTTACAGATTCTAATTCTACTATGCTTATCAAAAAAGCTTTATACTCAGGATAACTGGAGAGTTACACGAGAGTGAAAATGGTCTAACGTGATGAAATTTCCTACGAGCAAAACTACAAACCAAGCTTTCGAGCATAAACCATCGGAAGTAATGGTTCATAAAACTCTGCATTTGCAAGTAGCTTGAATAGGTCGAAACATTTGGAGTTACAGATTCTGATTCTACTATGCTTATCGATAAAGCTTTAGGATAACGGGGAAACTACGAAAGTGGCATTCACTAGAGTGAAGACGATCTAGCATTATGAATCACTCACCAATGAGCAAAACTACAAACCATGCTTTCACTAGGAAGAAGAAGTGTGCACTATCAATCTAATGCTTATCGAACAAGCTTTACATACAAACATGGCTTCCACTAGAGTGAAGGTGGTCTAGCATGATGAATTGCCTATGAGCAAAACTACAAACATGGCTTTCACTAGAGTGAAGATGATATAGCATGATGAATTGCCTGCAAACTAAACTTTCACAAGGAAGAAGAAGCGTGCAATATCGATCCAATGGATATGGATACATGCAGAAGCTTGAATGAGTTCAAAAATTTGAAGTTACAGATTCTAATTCTACTATGCTTATCAAAAAGCTTTATACTCAGGATAACTGGAGAGTTACACGAGAGTGAAAATGGTCTAACGTGATGAAATTTCCTACGAGCAAAACTACAAACCAAGCTTTCGAGCATAAACCATCGGAAGTAATGGTTCATAAAACTCTGCATTTGCAAGTAGCTTGAATAGGTCGAAACATTTGGAGTTACAGATTCTGATTCTACTATGCTTATCGATAAAGCTTTAGGATAACGGGAAACTACGAAAGTGGCATTCACTAGAGTGAAGATGATATAGCATGATGAATTGCCTATGAGCAAAACTACAAACATGGCTTTCACTAGAGTGAAGATGATATAGCATGATGAATTGCCTGCAAACTAAACTTTCACAAGGAAGAAGAAGCGTGCAATATCGATCCAATGGATATGGATACATGCAGAAGCTTGAATGAGTTCAAAAATTTGAAGTTACAGATTCTAATTCTACTATGCTTATCAAAAAAGCTTTATACTCAGGATAACTGGAGAGTTACACGAGAGTGAAAATGGTCTAACGTGATGAAATTTCCTACGAGCAAAACTACAAACCAAGCTTTCGAGCATAAACCATCGGAAGTAATGGTTCATAAAACTCTGCATTTGCAAGTAGCTTGAATAGGTCGAAACATTTGGAGTTACAGATTCTGATTCTACTATGCTTATCGATAAAGCTTTAGGATAACGGGGAAACTACGAAAGTGGCATTCACTAGAGTGAAGACGATCTAGCATTATGAATCACTCACCAATGAGCAAAACTACAAACCATGCTTTCACTAGGAAGAAGAAGTGTGCACTATCAATCTAATGCTTATCGAACAAGCTTTACATACAAACATGGCTTCCACTAGAGTGAAGGTGGTCTAGCATGATGAATTGCCTATGAGCAAAACTACAAACAAGGCTTCCACTAGGAAGAAGAAGAAGAAGAAGTGTGCAATATCGATTCTGATTATTGAAAAGATTTAGGATAACTGGAAAACTATAAACATGGCTCTAACTAGACTGAAAACGATCTAGCATGATGAATCACCCACCAATGAGCAAAACTACAAACCATGCTTTTACTAGGAAGAATAAGAGTGCAAACTCAATCTAATGGACGACACATGAGCAACGTCTTCACTATAGGGACTATAAAGGGGCAGTGATTAGGTGAAGTACGAGCAGAAAACAATCTCAAGAAGCTCTCCATTATATGGCAAATAGCAGAAAAATCAAGAGATAATATGCTTTACCTTAGCGTAATAATCCTTCCAGACCCTGCGAGCAATCTGATGCCCACCCAAATCAAAAGCCTTGAACTTGATTTTACCAATGCTTAGCTCTTCAGACGTCGGATGCTGCGTCGGCTGATGCTGCACCAATCTCTGTTTCACCAATTTTCAAAATCACATAGTATCATCTAAACAGCTTTGTTTATATCCACAAATAAGATTTGTTTATAACAGTGACTACCACAAGAACAATCATATACACAGAAATGGTGAAGCCTTAACTCAGAAACAAAAACACTATAACGCATCTATAAACGGAAGGTTCCTAAATCGAAATTCAGCATCTCCTCCCAAATTAGAAACTTCTCAAACAGATTCAATCAAAACCTATTCAAGCACAAAGAGGGTCAATCCGATAGCGAAAACTGAAGCCTGATCGAAATCAATCAGAAGAGATCGAGAGATCGAACCTCGTCCTTGAGCATGTGAAGCAAGGTCGTTTTGCCGGCGTTGTCGAGCCCGAGGAACAAGATCTTAGCCTCTTTCTGCCATAACCCTAGCGAAGCGAGAACGCCGTAGAACCAATCTATTATGAACATGATGATTACTCGCTACTACTCGATCCTCCACGATCGCGAGAGAGAAGAGAGAGATCTTCAGATTCTTAATTAGCTTCAAGGTCGAGTAAAGACGGGAGAGGCGATTCTCTCTGTTAGAAAACGGCAAGCAGTGCGGATTCGGAAACGAGAAACGGACCCGCGTTGATGGAGTCTGCGTTACAGAGAGGATAAGCCCGGTTAGATTAGGCCCAGTAAGCCCAGTTATAGATTTATATATACGCTCCCATAAAATTTTCTGGGCCTTTTAGTCAAAGATATCAAATGATCTTTTGGGATCCATGTTCCAATGGGGACTTGTTTCCAAAATAAATACGCAATACTAATGTTCTTTTTTTTTAACACTAACAATATAAAATCAGACGAATACACAATGCTTCCATGTGTTTTGAAGTTTTATAGAAAAACCAATCATCCATAAAAAAAACAGTTCGAGCCAAGGTCTCACGACCTTGTTATCATCTCCTTTGCAGCTCTTTTTGAATGAATGCTAAGTTTTATTCATAAAAAACGATTTTACATCATGTGCGTTTGCGTTGTGAATGGTGGTAACAAGAAAACTAACCAATCTTTCAAAAGATGTAATCAGAAATTGTTAATAAGAATCGGAAGTTTGTAAGTTAGTAGACTAAACAAGATAGATATGTAGATAGTAATGTAGTCAAAGAAATAAAATAAGTAAACATAAACAGACATGAGAATTTTGCTCACTGTGGGCTATGAGAAAGTTCAACATATATGCCTATCTTCATGCATTTCCAATCACAACTTGTGTGACTTGTGAGCCTGAAGAATAGTATTATCAATCGGAAACAACTAAAGAATCTTCTAAAGTAATGGGAAGAGGCAGTGTTGCCACAATCCCAGACCACTCAACCGTCCCACGAACCTCATCTCCTACCCTATCCAATGCGATGAGTTTACAGACAATATCATCCTTCATGGGACCATTACTTCTTAGTGGCCAAAGAAACGCTAGCTTTCCCTCGTATTCCACCATTTTTTCAGCAACGGATGAATACATTTCTAACTTCCCATCCTTGCCATCACGATCAACCACTCTTCTCCACACCTTGAGTTTTGCGTTGAACCACATTAACTCACTCCCCTTACAAGCGTAGATCACATTCTCGACCACACACAAGCACTTTGCACTTAAATTCTCCATTGCTTATTATACCTTCTGTAGGACAATACGCGCTGACATGGTCCGAGCCCACAATATAAACCTTTTACTCCAGCGACGCACTAAACCGCGATTTACATTACACTTTCTCCTCGCCAGCAAACTCCCACGTTTGCGTTTGTGGATCAAACACTTCCACTTGGCTCTTCTCTTCCACCACCACGTATATCTTCCCGTCGACTACTCCCACTGCTGCTTCACGCATCGAACGGCTCACGTTCATGCCTGGAGCCGTCCGTAAATTACGAGATCGAGTATCAAGGATCCAAAGGTTATCGTTACATCGACCAATGAAATAGATTTCTGATCCAACCGAGACTGGGGAAGAATGGATGGGGACATCCTCCAATGGCATATAGTCAGTGGTCTCCGTCTCACCGGGACGGAAAGTGAGGCAGTGGGTAGCAGAACGTGGTCTAAAACGGTAACGGAAATAAAAAGAGAGATAGACGGACGTCTTGGGGAGAAGCTGGGATCGCAAACGATTGATCTCTCCCGAGCGCACGAGCGACCTTAGGGGTTGGAGACGCAAGAGACGTTTAAGTCGTAGCATCTCGGAACGCGTGCTAAGCAGTTCAAAGCAACGTCACCTGGCAACGAGAGAAACGACGATGATGGCCGTGGTTTCTTGGAGTTGGAGGCGGCTAGGTTTGACATGGTGTCGAGATGAAGGGAAAGACTTAATATTGATCATCTTATATACTAAAGTGATTCTACAGGGATATAAATATTTATAATTAACTAATACTTTTTATTTTTACAAACTTAAATTGTTTGTAATATAATAATATTTTAAATACAATTATGTTGTTATTTTAGTCAATCGATCTGATTTCATTTATAATAATTTGAATTGATTCCTTTATTTATTTTTGATATGTTGTGTTGCATTTTTTTTACAAAAATCTAATTAGGTTAAATCAGATCTTTTATACTATAAAGCAGAAGTCAATTAACAATTTTAGTCCTTATTATATTTATTTTATGATTTCTTTGTTGAAAATTGTCTTCCAGCTTAAAATTTTAGTTTAAGAAAAAAAATCAAACAGTTTTGGGTGTATTCGGATTTGTATTTTTGGAATGGAATTGTATGACCTATTCCTTTGGATTCCAAAAGAAAATTACCATTTGCATGGGATCCAAAATAAATCTCATTCTAATAAATTTCAATCACTCCCTCATTTATAAAAGACCGAGCTATTTCAAATAAAATAGGTAACACTACTTAGGTTTGAACCTGTGTTAGCGATTACATACACGCTTCACAACACTAGACAATTTTATTGAAAAATTTTAAAACTATATATAATATTAAAGACCGAAGTCCATGCTTCTAAAGCTTCCTATCAGGGTTGGTCCTGCCAATAATTTACGTGGAATGAATGGAATAAAAAAGAATGTAGTTATATTACAAGAAATCAATGATCACACGTTCACATCCAGGTCCAGCTTATGCTTTCCAAGAGTTAGTTCGTAAAACACATCTATGACAAGCATTAAAAGCAAAGACTCGATTCCAAATTAATCTTTACAATAAGCATTTGTATAAACTATATTAAAGGGGTGTATTTAATCTAAAATTTGAGATGATTTAATTTTTAACTAGGTTTTAGATGATTTCAATAAGTTGCAGAGATTTAAGTAATTTTTATTAAACCATTCTAGAATATCACCTAGAACCATGAAATTTAGATTTTAGTTTTTTAACTAAGAAACTCCACCTAAACACTCTAAAATCTTTTGAAAACTTTTAAATAAATTCTACAACCTAAAATATTTTCAATAAATGTAGATTTTAGCTTTATAAAATGTCAAGTTTAATAACATGGATTTTAAATGAGTTTTAAAATTCATGTTTGAACAAATATGAATTTGTCATTTTGATATAAATCACCTAAAACTCTCAATTGAATACACTCTCTAAATGTGAAACTATTGACTTTTGTGAAAACTCATTTCAATATTATATTTTATATTGTCAGTAAGAAGAGAAGAAGAGATGAATTGGTATATCTTATTCAATGAGTAATAGATTCTTTATATAGGATTACAATAGTTTGGGGAAGAAGTATAACTTGGAAAACAAGTAGATTTGACAATCAAGTGGATCTAATACTTTCTATAAAGAACATCACATAATATTCATAACATTTTAAAAGTTTTTGCAAGATATTATAGAGAAGAGAGAAGATAATGTTTACTATTAAGAACCATAATTAATTAGTATATTGGTGTTCTCTTATCTAAACAAAAAAACCTTATATACTGTTTGTTGACTTAATTTTAAAAATTATTTACATGATTTTCAAAAAATGTGTATGCTTTTTATTTTAAAATATCTTTGAACTTTTATTAAATATCATTCTGGTTAATCATATGTAATAAAAGATTTTATACTAATCAATCATAATAAGTAACACTTATATTTTTATATTACACATATATTTACAATGCTCATATACTAAAAAATTAACGCAATTATTTGTTTTTACTTTTGATTTAATATATTAAAAATGTATCCATACAGCATGGGCAGTAATACTAGTTAATTGTATAACTGCATTTAGTTTGATTTTTATAATTCTATCTCAGAATATTTTTTTATAAAAAATATTATAATTTTGTATATGTTATTTTGAAACAAAATTAGAAGAAAACTTAGTAATGTTGATAAACTATTCTAAAAATATTAAGATTTTTATAGTTGACAAAGTATTTTTAAAATATTAAGATTTATTTAATATTTTAAATTGAATTATAATATATTACTATTTTAATAAAAGATAAACACCATTTTTATAGTTTTTTATCACAAAATTGCACTTAAAAATAAAAATCTATAAAATACCACTTATTAATGGGAAAATTTCACTTTTACTTTTCTTTTGATACTATTATTCATGATTATCTTTTCTAGTAGGACATTTTCACAAATATTTAAAGTATTATGTTTCCTTAAAAAACGACTCTTCTATTTTTGCTTTATAGATTTATATATACGCTCCCATAAAATTTTGTGGGCCTTTTAGTCTAAGAAATCAAATGATTTGTTTTAAGTAAATAAATAAAATAAAATAAAATCGTACCAATATTTATATTTTTGGCGCTATTTAAGTTTATTATTTTAAAAATTAGGCCGTTCAATTATATGTGTATATTTCAAGAATATATATACCAGAAAATGATTAGTCGGCGAGTTTTGGAACATTTAATGTTTAGATGTTTTCTTTATACTAATTGAAAATCATCAACAAAAATCCAACATAGAAAGATAAGATTGCAAGAAAGAGCATGAGATAAGCGCAAATGTCAGCCTCTGGTGTCCCGAAATAAAAGAAATTAATAATTATATTATATAATAATTAAACAATAATAATAACTAGACAGCTGATAATTATACAACCCGTTGTTTTCGTTTTAAAATATAAAACATAAAACATAAAACATAAGAGTATGGATCATCTGCAAAGTATGATTCAAAATGGAAACTTGATCTTATACATTTTAAACTTGAATTTTCTATTAAAATTGATTTTTCAAAATTTATTTTTGATATTCAAAATTCTTATTTAAACTATTTTTTTTAATTTTATTATTATTTATTTATTTATTTATTTAGTATAATCATAAACTCAATCCTCCAATTAAAACCTCACCCCTCAAATATAAACCCTAAATCTATATTAGTTACTCATAAGTCTAGATTAGTTTATCCTCGGGTTATAAGTATTTGTTTACTTTTTAAAATAAAATATGGTTAAGGTAAACATAAAAAGTGATACTAAAAATATGATAATTTAAGCAATTTCTATTTATTAATCAACAAACAATACCCTATAATGTGAAAATATATATAACTGCATGCGGATCTTTATTTTACAATTATATAAATAAATAATTTATATTGTGTTGGTAGTATATACTTTTAACATTTACTTGTATTAAATATTTGTGTAGTATAACATTTATATTCAAAACAAATTTATTGTTTATATTAGTATTTTTTATTGTATCTAACCGCATGGTTTCTACAGTTCTATGTGTTAGTAATAAATAATGAAGAATATACTAAAACTAGGTAAGACTCACTGCAAGCAGGTTAAACTGTTTTTAAAAAATTATG
Organism: Brassica carinata; assembly: GCA_016771965.1. Classification (NCBI taxonomy): domain Eukaryota; kingdom Viridiplantae; phylum Streptophyta; class Magnoliopsida; order Brassicales; family Brassicaceae; genus Brassica; species Brassica carinata. The sequence goes on along the minus strand of CM028698.1, from coordinate 63,880,879 downwards.
TTCTATAAACCAAGATCCTTTCAGATTGAGATATTTTGTAAAATATTTGAAATAAAAATATTTTTAGAAATTTTTTCTATAATAACAAAAGATATAATAAGATATATTTTAGTGATTTGATCAAATTAAAATTGTAAAACCATTTATTTTTTTAATCAATTTAAATATGTTATATGATTCTAAAATCTTCAAACATATAGTTTAACTTTAACGATATTGAAATAGATTTATTTTTTGATATGAATATATATCAAATCAAAACTTTCTACTCATATATATTTATGATCATTTTTATTTATGATAAGAACAAAATTAAATTATTGATTACAAAATTTTCAATATGAGATTTTTAGATTTTACAACAGTAATTTATAGTCACTTAAAATATAATATAACATATACAAACTTTTAAATTTTTGACATGATTAATGTGACTGTTTAGTTATTTAATAGCATAAAATTTAACAAAATAATAAATGGTATACTAATTGTTGTAAAATATATATTATTCAAAATCACTAATTATCATATATTTTTAATCACATTCAGTAATTTTGTAGCATGTAGATACATTTTGTAGATATTTAACTAATATTATGTAGATACATTTTATAAACTTACTATTTTTTGGAACCTCATGCATGTACCATACAAAACATACATGTCCAAAAGAAAAATATTTGAATAAATGTAATTTGCAACGCCAAAACATATGTGTAAATTACCGAACCAGATCAAAATATAATAGTCCGTCAGATTATTAGAAGTCAATTAAGTTTTTAAACATCTTTGGACAGAAGTGTAACCGAAGTAACATATTAATTGTAAAATCCAAAAATTGTTTGTCTCTGCTGCAACACATGGACGGATTGCCCCACTTCATCCTTCTTCATGGTTCCATGAATCTTGTTACCCTATTAAAGATGAACACGGAATAATAAGAAATCTTACATACTATAATACCGAGCATAATTCACACAATGAAGCATCATATATATCATTAAACTTACTCTAGCATCCACAAAGATTATCTCAATAGTCTCACCACTCCCACTGAATATGCTCCCCACACTGATGATGGTTTTGATTCTAACCTTCCACATTGATTTGAAAAGGCTCAGTCTGAGATATGGTCATCGCAGCCATGGTGAATTTCTAAGATTTGGGAAGGATCAATGATTTTGCTCTTGTTTAATGAATGACTAAATGACTCATTTCCTCTGGTTATATAAGAGGAAAACAGAGAATTATGGAGAATATATTTGTAACTTAAACCAATTAATGGAATAAATTTAGCTTGTCAATAAAAATTAACGACAATCTCAGTAACATTTGCCATATATAGGTCATTGATTTTATATTCTCAATAAACGCCTTATTAACTTATGGAATCACGTAGAATTTTAGCATATATAAGGGATACAGGCATTTTAAATAATTAAATAGTCAAAACTATATATATACTAACCTAAAATAAAATGGCCATAAAGAACGATTTAAGGGACGATAGTTCCAGTAATTATGCTAGAAACATTCTTATCTTACTTGCATAAACCGGCATATAATAGTTTACCAAATTCATATTGGTTCGCTTAAATTATATCATTGCGATTTCGGTAATAACCTTTATCCCCATATTTAAAATTCAAGCTCATTATATCTAAAGCTATGCATTCCTTATTATGTAGGTGAACCGTAGCATTGCTATTCTAACGATGAACCGTAAATTATTTAAAACATCATGATGAAGTAAAGTAAAGTAATGTCTTAAGAAACAAAGAACTAACTGTCCGACTTCATCTTTTTCACGGTCCCATGTATCTTATCACCCTAGCAAGTAAGAAACAAATATGTCAAGTAATGAACAAAGGTATCTTAACCCAAGTAAGAAACAAAGATACCACTGACTCGAAAATTTGAAAGTGGACAACCGCTTGGAATTAAGTGGAACCGTGAGAGAGCTATAGCTTATCGACGACTAAAGTTGTGCTGCATTCTTATAGTGAACGTCTTGAAGGGATTTATATATTAGTAACATTTGGCATTAACCTTCGATGCGTAATCTTAGGTAATAAATAACAAATCGCTAAATTGTCGATCAATGATTAATACACGGAAAATACTTCCCATTGATAACGCTTTTAGATATTAGCTAATATGGGATTTTGGTGATAGACTGATTTGTAATGAATGATTGCCAAAATAGCCGCCATCAAAACTTACCAAATATTCCTTATTATGTAGGTGAACCGTAGCATTGCTATTCTAACGATGAACCGTAAATTATTTAAAACATCATGATGAAGTAAAGTAAAGTAATGTCTTAAGAAACAAAGAACTAACTGTCCGACTTCATCTTTTTCACGGTCCCATGTATCTTATCACCCTAGCAAGTAAGAAACAAATATGTCAAGTAATGAACAAAGGTATCTTAACCCAAGTAAGAAACAAAGATACAACCGACTCGAAAATTTGAAAGTGGACAACCGCTTCGAATTAAGTGGAACCGTGAGAGAGCTATAGCTTATCGACGACTAAAGTTGTGCTGCATTCTTAGAGTGAAGGTGGTCTAGCATGATGAATTGCCTATGAGCAAAACTACAAACCAAGCTTTCGAGCATAAACCATCGGAAGTAATGGTTCATAAAACTCTACCATTCAGAAGCTTGAATGAGTTCAAAAATTTGAAGTTACAGATTCTAATTCTACTATGCTTATCGATAAAGCTTTAGGATAAGTGGAAAACTACAAATATGGCTTTTACTAGAGTGAAGATGATATAGCATGATGAATTGCCTGCAAACTAAACTTTCACAAGGAAGAAGAAGCGTGCAATATCGATCCAATGGATATGGATACATGCAGAAGCTTGAATGATTTGAGACATTTGGAGTTAACTATAATTCTACAATGCTTATCGAACAAGCTTTACATACAAACATGGCTTTCACTAGAGTGAAGATGATATAGCATGATGAATTGCCTATGAGCAAAACTACAAACATGGCTTTCACTAGAGTGAAGATGATATAGCATGATGAATTGCCTATGAGCAAAACTACAAACCAAGCTTTCGAGCATAAACCATCGGAAGTAATGGTTCATAAAACTCTGCATTTGCAAGTAGCTTGAATAGGTCGAAACATTTGGAGTTAACTATAATTCTACAATGCTTATCGAAAAAGCTTTAGGGTACGTAGAAAACTACAAACATGGCTTTCACTAGAGTGAAGGTGGTCTAGCATGATGAATTGCCTATGAGCAAAACTACAAACCATGCTTTTACTAGGAAGAATAAGAGTGCAAACTCAATCTAATGGACGACACATGAGCAACGTCTTCACTATAGGGACTATAAAGGGGCAGTGATTAGGTGAAGTACGAGCAGAAAACAATCTCAAGAAGCTCTCCATTATATGGCAAATAGCAGAAAAATCAAGAGATAATATGCTTTACCTTAGCGTAATAATCCTTCCAGACCCTGCGAGCAATCTGATGCCCACCCAAATCAAAAGCCTTGAACTTGATTTTACCAATGCTTAGCTCTTCAGACGTCGGATGCTGCGTCGGCTGATGCTGCACCAATCTCTGTTTCACCAATTTTCAAAATCACATAGTATCATCTAAACAGCTTTGTTTATATCCACAAATAAGATTTGTTTATAACAGTGACTACCACAAGAACAATCATATACACAGAAATGGTGAAGCCTTAACTCAGAAACAAAAACACTATAACGCATCTATAAACGGAAGGTTCCTAAATCGAAATTCAGCATCTCCTCCCAAATTAGAAACTTCTCAAACAGATTCAATCAAAACCTATTCAAGCACAAAGAGGGTCAATCCGATAGCGAAAAACTGAAGCCTGATCGAAATCAATCAGAAGAGATCGAGAGATCGAACCTCGTCCTTGAGCATGTGAAGCAAGGTCGTTTTGCCGGCGTTGTCGAGCCCGAGGAACAAGATCTTAGCCTCTTTCTGCCATAACCCTAGCGAAGCGAGAACGCCGTAGAACCAATCTATTATGAACATGATGATTACTCGCTACTACTCGATCCTCCACGATCGCGAGAGAGAAGAGAGAGATCTTCAGATTCTTAATTAGCTTCAAGGTCGAGTAAAGACGGGAGAGGCGATTCTCTCTGTTAGAAAACGGCAAGCAGTGCGGATTCGGAAACGAGAAACGGACCCGCGTTGATGGAGTCTGCGTTACAGAGAGGATAAGCCCGGTTAGATTAGGCCCAGTAAGCCCAGTTATAGATTTATATATACGCTCCCATAAAATTTTGTGGGCCTTTTAGTCTAAGAAATCAAATGATTTGTTTTTAAGTAAATAAATAAAATAAAATAAAATCGTACCAATATTTATATTTTTTGGCGGCGCTATTTAAGTTTATTATTTTAAAAATTAGGCCGTTCAATTATATGTGTATATTTCAAGAATATATATACCAGAAAATGATTAGTCGGCGAGTTTTGGAACATTTAATGTTTAGATGTTTTCTTTATACTAATTGAAAATCATCAACAAAAATCCAACATAGAAAGATAAGATTGCAAGAAAGAGCATGAGATAAGCGCAAATGTCAGCCTCTGGTGTCCCGAAATAAAAGAAATTAATAATTATATTATATAATAATTAAACAATAATAATAACTAGACAGCTGATAATTATACAACCCGTTGTTTTCGTTTTAAATATAAAACATAAAAACATAAAAACATAAGAGTATGGATCATCTGCAAAGTATGATTCAAAATGGAAACTTGATCTTATACATTTTTAAAAGATGTGTGTTTGTTAAAGTGATGATATTAGAACGTATGGTCAAGTTCCATTTGGGTTTATGGTCTCATTTTCTTTTCAATAATTGAAAATACAAATTCTGAAAAACAAATAAGCCAAAAGAAAAAGAAGAATACTAAGATTGTAATTTCTTAAATTAAAAGTGGAGCCCACGAGTTTAAATTTCTGGTGTACTCAGCAGCAGCTGACCAGGCGACCGTTGATAAAGCAATCATATAATTGGTGAGCCTTTAGGCTTCATTTTCAATTTCACTGACGGATACACTTTAAAATATGGAGTATATAAGTATACTGTTATATAAGTTAAAAAGTCGAAAATGTAACTATAAGTTGCATGAACTAATTATTGTCTGTGGTTTCCTGATAAAGAGTCACAGACTCACAAGTCAGGTTGCCATAATATATCAAATAACCTTGAAAAAAACTCATCGCTAGGTACCATACTACCATAAGTTAACATGGAGTATGGACTTTAATTTTTATCTAGTGTTGACATCAACGTTTTGAGCTTAATAAATCAGATTATCATCTTTTTCTTTTGCTGGGTGATTGTTTACTTTAACCTATTTGTTGAATCTTGTTGCTGCTTCCTAGTGAGATTGTAGAAACTTTTGTGTGTTTACTTGGGTTATCGACCTAATTAATTAATATACTAGTTGCCAAAATGAAGCTCCACGGCCACTCGGCCAGAATGTATAGATAATTTCAAGGAGAGAGTGACTTTTGATGTCATTTATTGTGATGGGTGTATTTGGTTTGTTGCTCAGCCAGCCAATCCTATGGTTTGATGACATCTTTAATCCAAATATATAAATGACATTTTTTTTAAGAAAGGCAAGAAATGACAAGAAAAAGTTTTGATGAAATGAAAGCTAACCTAATGTATTACTCTACTTTAAGGGCAATCGAGTTTTAAGATCACACACCACAATGATTCAAAGGGTTGCACACAAGATACATCAATCAGTCTTTCGTTTTGAACAGACATATAACATTTTAACGTAAGAATAGTATCATCTATTTTCTTTTTTTTAGAAGAGAATATTATCATCTATAATTTATTATCATATTGAAAACTTTGCCAATCAATACACAACTAACGAAACAATACATCAAACTCAAGGTTTTAAGTGGTATATTTTTCTTTCAGTATCTTGTTTGGTCCCAACAACTTGATCAACAATTTTATTATTCTTCAAACTTATTTCTTCGAACTTCAGCCATTATTTTAATTCATAAAGAAAGAAAAGAGAAATTTTGAGGTTTATGTTGACTTGTGTGATCTCATAGTTGACAAATTTTACGACCTTTCAGCGTGAACTCTGAATTTTGAACGAATCATTCGTCCAGCTCTTACCGAACGCGTTTTGTTTTATTAACTTATCATATTTTATTGCATATGATTTGGACATCAAGTTATATATGGAAGATATGTACTATAAACCCGTCAAACCTGTCATTTGCATGACTAATATATATATGTGAATAATTTAAATCCGGCTTTGCAACATACATGTTTTTTTTTTACTGATACTTGTATACATGTTTCACTATTTGTTAAGTTTAATAAATAACTTAGGACACATTTTTAACAAAAGGACATGATAGTTTATGCAGTATAATCTTTATAAAATAACATTCAGTAAATTAGTAAACTCTTAGGTTCTTGATTAAAATTATTATTTTAATAAATTAATATATTTATAAAATAATATTTATTATTTATGAACCATCATATAATATTTATTAAATTAATGTTTGATAAACTACATTATTATTTTATTTTGATTTGATAATTTATTTATAAGTTAATATCATTCCAAACCAAAAAAATATAATAATTATAATGTTATTAAAGTATATCATTTTTACTGTAAATTTTTTACTCAAAACCCTATGAAATCCAAGTATAGAATTTACAATCTTTAATTAAAACATATTGAATTGATAATTCCTTTTCTTACAAGTAGATTGTAATGTTTCAAGTGAAGCTTTTTAATGATTTAATAAGTTTTTTTTAGCTGCCGAAAATGATTTCCGGTGGAATTTAAATAAAAGGTACACACGCATAAGGGTAAAACAGGCAATCAACATGTATTATTTTTGCTTGAAAAGCTGTATAAAGTTGCAGTCTCTCTGCCATAAAGCTCTGTCTTCAGAGGGATAAAAAAACAGAGCAACGTCTTCATAGAAAATAAAAACAGAGCAACGTCTTCGTAAGAAGTTAAATTCAAAAAAAAAAAAACAGAGAAGGGGATCCAGAGAGAGATGGGAGAAGTGGTGATAATCATTGATGAGACTAAGAGTTCGAAACTGAGAATATCGCGTTGCAGAATCTGTCATGAAGAAGAAGCAGAGAGTTTCTTCGAAGTTCCTTGTGCTTGCTCTGGAACCGTTAAGTTCGCGCACAGAGATTGCATACAACGTTGGTGTAATGAGAAAGGAAACACCACTTGCGAAATCTGTCTTCAGGTTCTTTTTTTTTACTTCTCACCAATTATCAATTTTTTACAATCTTTACTTGCGAAATATGTTTTTGATTTTGTGAAGTGCGCTTAGCTGTTTTGTCTCCAAATATTCTTTTATTTTCCTGAATTGTTTATTGCGTCTCTGTTTCTTCCGTGTTTGTGTTTGGTCGTCAAGTAGTTTCATAACGATAATAATGAACAATCTTTCAAAAAGAATAAATAATTTGGTTGTATTTCTTTCTATATTTTTAAAAAAAAATTGGAAACTATAATTTATTATTGGGTTTAACTGTTTTTCTATGGGACCTTAATTATCAAGACAATTGCTAATGTTTTTTTGTTTTCTTTTAAAATCGAGTTACAGTGATATAAATATTCACTTGAATTATGAAGAAATACTTATGAACTACAAAAATCATGCAGGTGTACAGACATGGATATACAGCAATTCCAAAACCATCGAAGATGATCGAAGAAGAAGAGGTCACGATCAGGTAGTTATATTCTTTATAAAAGATACCAAAATAAATTTAATTAAATAAACTGAAAATTGGGATTGCGAATAATTGACGTGGTTCCCTGATTCTTTCCTTGTTTACGCGTACAGAAGATAGCTTCCAAATAGTTTGTTACTCATATTCCACAAATAATGAATAATACTAATAAAAATGATAATTTTTGTTAATGAAACAGAGAAGGTGGAGGAAGAAGAAGAAGATTAGTGTCTATAAACGAACCAGACTTTACTCAGTCTAACTCTGTTGCTACTTTCTTCAGATCATTAACTTTCACTGTAAGTTACCGACCTCTCTTTTTTTCCTAAATAATTTAATTTTTGGAAGTATTTTTTATTTTAGTTGTTACCAGAAGTTTGGGCAGATAGGAAGTATAATAAGAGAGATAATCCATATTAGTAAATAAATTAGTTAAAAACAAATTATGACGAGGGAAAAGGTCGTTATTAGTTTAGGGAGCTCTCTGAAATAGATATGGCAACCACTACTTACTATAGTCATAGCTTTTTTTTGGCCAAATCTATTTCGTAGCTATGTGGCAAAGCCTATAAATGATATTATAATGTTTCTTTTCCCACCATGATTAAAGTGAATTCTTCAATATATTTAAAACCAAAAGTAAAATGTTACCGTTACATAATTTGTCACAATTTATCTGACGTATTATGAAAAGACGAATTTGGTGAAGGATTTTTTTAAGTTTGTTGCAGAATTGGGGGTTAGAAAATGTGTAAGGTTGGGTAAGTTTGGTGGTTGGCCAAGAATTTTGAGTTTTTAGACTCAACAATTTTAAAACATTGCCTCACCTAAAAGACCATAACTCCTAACAATATATTTTTTCTTACCTTATTACCAAATTATGATAGTTTTATATCAAGAGTCAATTCTGAAATTTTGAAGATATAATTATTTTGTATAAACTTCAACAATACGTTTTTTAGAACAGTTCAACGATGCTTTTAATATAATTTGGGGACACAAAACTTTTGTATATTGATTCTTAAAATTTCAAGAGAGTAAAACCAACTTTTGTATAAATTTCATTATGATATGTCGACCATGTGTTGTATGTATGCTATAGTGTTTTTGTTTTCTTTTTAGTTTGGTGGTAAGTAGAACATAGTTTATTTTTACCTGTTGTTGAAGCCTAATGTTATGATTTTGGACCCATTTAGTTAAAGTTAAACCAATGCTTTTTAGTGTGTATGAAAACATTTGGTTAAAAACTAACGTATACACATTATTATTGCAGCTAGCAGTGTTGTTGTTGATGAAACATACATTCGATGTGATTTATGGAACGGAGGAGTATCCATTCACTGTATTCACGGTAAAAAAACAATGCTCTTTTATTGTCGACACGAAATCATTTACTAATATTAAATCATAAATAAGAATTGGGTGAATGGATATATAAATGCAGGTACTAACATTAAAAGCCATTGGAATTTTATTGCCAATGTTCATTATCATTCAAACAATCTCAGCTATTCAGAAAACTATCCGTCGTCGACAACAGTATCCTGTAAGTTCCCCAATTTACATTTAATTTATCTATTTCCAAAAAATGCATATGCATGTACGTTTGACCAATATATATTTGGAAATAATTTGCATGTGAGAGGTGAACATTATTAGTATTTACGCATGCTAGTACGGATTAATTATAGGTTGTATAGGGTAACCCCGTTTTGAAAAAGATTTGTGATCATGGGACAATCTTTTAAAAACCATATTTGACTTTGAATATTCATTCATTCATTCATCATTTAATGCCAAATGTGAAGTTTCAACTTTACTCTCTGAATATGCTGACTTTTTGGTGACGTTTGACTTTTGAATATTAGGATTCTGAGGAAGATACGTTGAGCTCATCCGACGACGAAGATGAGTTGGACGATGATGAAGAGCAACAACAACATTTGGCTTAAACACCCATATTGACGAGATTAACTATTCTTTTTTATTCCTTCTAATTCATTTTCTTTTCTTTTTTAATGAAAAGCATCTATTCGATGCTCATTGTACAATCAGTACCAATTAAAAATAAAAGAGACGGTAAATTTACATATAAGAAAATCATCTTTATACGGTTAAAAAGAACCACAAACAAGAAAGGCGTAGAGAATCTATAAACCAAGTAGTTAACCGGAGAAATGTGTTGGCCATGTAGTGTAGCCTTGTTCGAACTTCATGCTAAGCATACAGCGGCGAACCCGGCCTAGCGAAGTTATCCAAAATCGAAATAAACCGAGTACTCGGGATTTATTTTCTGATATTTTAGCCATAGATACATATATATATTAAATATGTTGAATAACAATGGAAGTAGAGCGTGGCATAGTGGGTCGGGTTGTCTATCTTTGGTCAAGGAACCCGAGTTCGAAGAGCAGGTTGTGGGATTTTGCTCTATTTTTTTCGTTTTTCTTTAATAAATGTTAAAATTACGATTTTACCCTCTTCTTCTTCAATCTGTAGGTCGAGTTTCTGCAACACTTCCATGGCGTTTTCAAGCTTTTTTTATCGTTTTTCACCATTTTTCCTTTGTTTTATGCGGTAAAGTTACTAGATCTACTTAAAACATCAGATTTCAACTAAAACCTAAGAAAATCATTTTTCCCTATAATACAACCGAATCGTTGCAAATCGTCACGTTCACCCACCGTATCACGTTTACTCGGCCGCGGAATCGGCCAGGCGGACGCGTTTTTGAACATGGAGTGTATGTAGTTCAGACAACGAGTCCTATGAAGTTGAGTAATCAAACACTACTAGTGATCTGTTATATCATTTCTACTATTTTTACGCTCTGGTTTTCTATGGTTTTTACTTTTTACCATATATGCCTTCAAATTATGAGTTATAAAAAATCAGTTACCTTCATCTACTGCAAATCAAGCATTTTTTCTTAACAAACTTTTTTTCAGCTAGTGATTTGTGACGGCAAACAATGCAAATAGTACATGGCCCAGTCACATGTAAATTTCCAGAAGTTAGACAAGCAATTTTTGTTACGCAGTCCTTAAACAGCAATTCTACAACAAAATCCACTTCTAGCACACACATAACAAAAGAGAAGTCATTCTTGGTTTGTGTTACTGAACTTTTTAAAAAAAATAAGAAAAGGGGAATTTAGATAAAACGGATGTCAAAGGTGTTGGGATCAATCTGCCAAACATTCAAAGCTGCATACTCCTCCAAACACTCCTTTAGCTGAGCCTCACTGTATCCCTGTTTTCACATCCAAAATCTCAGTGATAAATCATCCGTTAAAAAAAAGAAGAAGATGAAGAAGAAGAAGTAACAAACCTTTCTGGAGATCCAGTTAAGCGCATTTGCGTAGCTCACATGAGTCTTGTTCGACCTCGCAGCTTCGTCTCTAATGATAGAGTACGTATCTGATATTGCATCCAGCCCTGCTTTCTGCCTATCATCCGCATACAAAGATATCTTCGACATCTGCATCAGCCTAAGCGCCTCGTCCACGTCACTCTGCGCCACTGACTCTGAGAATCTCAGCCTCGCTAGTGCAGCGGATATGCGCAGGATGCTGAGGAGAGTCCTCACTGTCGTGTAAGAATGAGGAGTGTTTGATTTCGCTTCTTCTTGCCTGATGCTTGAGTAAGCTGTTGCTATGTACTCCTCTAGCTCCGCTGGAACGTATGGGGATAGTCTCCTCGCAGCTGAGATGTATGCACTGGAGAAAACACAGAGAATGATGCTCATGTTAAGAGTGTCTGTGGTGACTCTGAAGGAACAAGAAGAGGTTTTATATAACTTTACCGGAGGATGTTAGGCTCCAGCGGCTCAAAGCCAAGGGCGGGAGATTCATGTGTCTGGTGGACATGAAGCACGTGCTTAGCTAGTTCAAGGTCGCTGTCCATGTCAGCTCGGTCTAAGATCAGCCAGAGAAGATCGAATCTTGAGAGAAGAGCTGGTGGAAGGTTTATGTTTTCAGCTGGTGTTCTTCTCAAATCATATCTTCCCCTTCACCAACACAAAATATATACATATATTCAGTAAGTGACAGCGTATATATATATATATATATATATATCTTATAAAATGTGAGTTACCAGGCAGGATTGGCTGCAGCAAGAACAGCTGTTCTAGCGTTCAGTGACGTGGTGATCCCAGCTTTCGCAATGCTTACAGTTTGCTGCTCCATGACCTCATGAATCGCAGTACGATCCGATTCATCCATCTTATCAAACTCATCGATTGCACAGATTCCCATGTCAGCCAGGACCTGAAAACAATATCAAAATGTTTTAAATCATATAGCTCTTAGCAAAGACATCATATATTCCAAAGCAAAAGAATCATTGGTATCTCTTTACCAGTGCTCCTCCTTCTAGAACCATCTCATTTGTGACTTGATCTCTCATAACAGCTGCGGTTAGACCAACTCCACTGCTACCTTTTCCCGTTGTGTAGACCCCCCTTGGAGCAACATTGATAATGTGCTTGAGAAGCTGACTTTTGGCAACTCCAGGATCACCCATCAGACATATATGCACATCTCCTCTGATCTATAAGATAAACAAAGATCATGCTTTCACCAGTGTCTAATTTTCAACGAATAGAGGAAAACATTGCAAGATAAAATTAGAGGAGAGGAGACTTCACCTTCATCCCATCCTTCAACTGCCTATGAGGAGCACCCACAAGGAGGAGAAGCAAAGCTTTCTTGATATCTTCATGACCATAAATCTCAGGAGCCAGAGACCGCGATAGCTTGTTGTAAATGTCACCGTCCTCAGCCAAACGTGCAATCTGTTCTTCCTCATCTTTCTGGAACTCATATCTGTCGATCATAATAGCAAAAGTCAAGATGCTTTCTGATACCATGGACACACCAAAGCAACTTTATAGCTTAGGCAATCAGTTTGCTAACTAAGATATTTCTTGAGAGTTACAGGGTGTAGTAGCAGTGGCTTACTCCTCGTATTTCTTCTTGAAATGAGTCACAGCTGTTGCTTCCAGATACGTGTCTGCTACCAGACCAGCTCGAAGTGCCTTAAACCCAGTGTAAGGGATGGGAAGAAAAATCCCTGAGAATTCAACAACATCACCAGGTGCTACCTAAAAAGGGTTATAAGTTAATCTAGTAAGAAATTAACAAAACTCTATCAAAAATAATAATTATATATTTAAATAGAAAAACAACCTTTCTTGTCAACTCTCCTCTTAGATGAACAGTCATTGAGCGTGGTATATGCCCTTTCGGTACGTGCTCAGCCAACTCTTGCATCTTAGCCTGCAATACAATGAATTATCAACTCATCAATCCTATGTAAGTGTAACATTCACATAAAATAAACACTCATCAACTAGAACAGAACCTCCTGAAACTTGAGAAACTTTGACGCCCTGAGCTGAAGAATAGGATTTCCAGCTTTGCTGTTAACTCGACAGCGGCTGGAGGGGCACTTAAACAAAGGCATGAAGACTCTCGATGTAACTTCCTGAGTTAGCATAATCAGAATTAGTATTTTATTAGGAGAAAAAAAAGAAGAAGCTATAAGTAGTTAGGCACCTGGTAGATTTCATGACCACAGTCTTCACATGTGTATACAGCAACTGCCATCAGAGGCTTGACATCGGAACAACGGGTGACAATACCAGCAATCCTGACAAGCTGCCCAATGTGTGAAGCCTTCACCTCCCTGATGGTAGATGGCCTTCCCTTTGAAGGAGCTTTAAAATAAACCTCGCTGAATACAAATATAAATTAATCAAAAAACTATTGAAAGAAACATCCAAACCCAAACTAATCCAAACAATCCAGAATCTCTCACGTAAATAAACCGCAACATGTAATATTAGTTTTAGTCTTAAGCCTCACTCTAGTTCAGTGTTCTCTAAGCTTTGCCTATGTTTTTTTTTTTCAGTTTAGCTAACGATATTTGGTGATAGTAACTCACTAAAATCTTTTAATCTCTGAAGGGATTTGCTGACGCGGATCAGAAACATCAGCATTATCAGCCCCGTCGTCGGCTCTCTGTGTCATGAGTATGTCATGGTCATCATCTGGAAAGGCTTCCGTGGGTTCAGGTAGGAGCTCGTCAATAGCAGAGGAGAAAATGGAAACGTATCTGCGAGTGTTCTCAGTTAACCGTCCGATAAACTCATGAAAATCATCAAACCCCTTGTCCTGTAATAACAACAAAGAGACAGGTAAGCTCAGTTTGAATATTCCGACAGCTAAAAAAAAACGAAACAGCAACGGTGAGAAAGAGATTTAACTCACGTTGATTAGGTCCTGGAGATCGATTTGAATAGCCCGAACCTTGCGATTCGCAACTTCTTGCTACAAAACAATAAAGATTGTTACTTTGATCTAATAAACCCAAATTAATAAATCCACCAATTTCAATTAGATTGTTAATTTTATCTAATAAGCCCTAATCTTACAAAAAGGGAGAAAATTGGAAGGAGCCCAGAAATCAATTTGACCAATTCGCTAAAACCCCTAATTGAATCTACCAATTTTTTCAATTAGATTGTTAAATTGATTTAAATTACGGGGATTCAATTCGCTAGATGAGAAACTCACGAGGATCTCCAAGTACTTAGATCTGCCATTAGCGTCGGTGAAATTCGCGAGAAACTCCTTCGCAACCGCTGCGAACAATAAGGGGTAAAAAGATCACAACCGCGTAAGAACAAAGAGAGGAAGAGCTTATCGAGAATCAAAGAGGAAGAGATGTTACCTTTGTCAGCTTCGAAATCATGCTCTTTCATGGCCGAGAGACGCTTAGGCTGCTAGGGAGAGAAGAGGAGAGAGTGAGAGTGTGAGAGAGAGAGAGAGCAATGAGGGGAGTGACTGCAAAATTTGGCGGCAAAGCTATGTAAATGGATGTGAGATTTAGGCGGGAAAATTATACGAGAGAGGCGGGGGTTAAATGGACGGTCCAGATCTAAAGACATGGTGCTTACATGGACGGCCCATATTTATACATACGGTGATCACCACAAATGACGAAAATACCCATCTCGTGAAAAAAAAAAGAGGGTAAAAAAAGAAAGTGTGGCTGCTGGGAATCGAGCCCAGGTCTCCACGGCCACAACGTGGGGTACTAACCACTATACTACAGCCACTCCGTTGCTAAATCTTACACAATGTACATTATTATACAAAAAATACCCCTACGTGTTCTGTTTGACATTTATGTGCAATAAAATGTGGGCAAGCTGTCACCTTTCATCTTCCGTCCTTATTACGAAAACTACGTTGTGTAATTCATACTGACAGACACATCCTCCATCTACGATTCATTAATCAGTATCCCATAAAAACATTTGTCTATAAAGCTATGATTATAACTTGTGTGATTCTCATTCTATTCAACTTTTATTATTTTTTTGCTTTCATCAAACTTTTTGTGTATAAAAGTATTAAAAGCTATGATTTTTATTTTGATATGACTTGTGTGATTCTCATTCTATTCGACTGTGGGTGTGTATAAAAGTATTAAAAGCTATGATTTTTATTTTGATATGACTTGTGTGATTCTCATTCTATTCGACTGTAGGTTTTTCCTTTCATCAGACTTGGTCAACAACATCACCACCTTCATCTTAGGCCTTCAAGATCTTCACGAAACAAATAGCAAAACATAAACGAGTCTTGAATTCATTTTGAGTCTACCAAAAATTCCACACATCTTCCTGTAAAAGTCTCCTGAATGATCTCTACAAATTTCTTGATTATTGTTCTTTCTTCGACCTAAGACGACCACGACCAATCTCAATCACACATGTCTTGATCCTTTTTATTTTCTGTCGGAAAAACAATCTTGTTCATATTTCTTCTCTTACTTTCAGATCGGAATTAAAAAAAACACTTTCTCAAGATGGCATTTGGCAAAAAGGTAATTAAAAATTCTTATCTTTTTTTAAAATATTACTTCATCTGTTCCTAAAAGATAGACTTTTTAATATTTTCACACATATTAAGAAAACACATTAAACTACCATAATAAATATATCGTTTTCTGTAATTTTCAATTTTCAATAACTTTTAATCAATAGTAATTCAATAAAAACAATTAATTTTCTTGAAATTTGCAATTTTTTCATAGAAAACACAAAAAATACATCTTTCTGAAACAAACATTTTTTTCTAGAAAGTCTATCATTAAGGAACGGAGGGAGTATATTCTTTACTGATGAAAATTCCCGGGATCAGGAGAAGATTCGTGTGTTTTTATAACAAACAAAAGAAATTTTTTTGTCAAAATAAAGATGAGATAAAGACATGCAAAAACAGCACTAAATATTAAATTGTGTGGATACACCTCTTCGTAGATTTTTCCTTGTTAACGTCATCTCTTTCCCAACAATGATCTACCAAACAAGAATCTACACATAATTGAATCTGAGCCACGTGAAAAGATATGTAAATGTATTATATACCCTTTCATGTTTTTTTGTCTTGTTTCGTTTTCTCTCAGATTGTTGTAAACTCGTAAGAAGCAGATCAGACCAGAAGAGAAGAAAAAATGGCAGGAGGGTCGTTTGGTCCGACCGGTGTGGCTAAGGAAAGAGCAGAACAATACCAAGGGAAAGTCACTAGCTATGTCATCATCGCATGCCTTGTTGCTGCTATTGGTGGAGCCATCTTTGGTTATGACATTGGAGTCTCAGGTTTGGAATCCATATATAATCTGAAACATTGTGTGAAAATGGGTCATGAGATTTTGAGTTGTTGTTTATACAGGAGGAGTCACATCAATGGATGAGTTCCTTGAGGAGTTTTTCAAAACGGTTTATGATAAGAAGAAGCAAGCTCATGAGAGTAATTATTGTAAATATGATGATCAAGGATTAGCTGCTTTCACTTCTTCACTCTACTTGGCTGGTTTGGTTTCCACTCTGGCCGCTTCACCGATTACAAGAAACTATGGAAGGCGTGCGAGTATTGTCTGTGGTGGGATTAGCTTTCTTGTTGGAGCTGCTTTGAATGCTGGTGCTGTGAACTTACCAATGCTTCTTGCGGGAAGAATCTTGCTCGGTGTTGGCATTGGATTTGGGAATCAGGTTAGACAGACAAAACACATTGTTTTGGTTAGGTCTAGGCGTTTTACCCGAACCGAAAAAGCCGATACCTCATCTGAACTGTTATACAAAAATATTTTTACAGGACTTAAGAGTTTGGTATTTTCGGGTTCATGCACAAGACGAACCTAACCGAAATCCGAACTACGATCCAAAAATATTAGAAATTAGTTAAATATGTTATTGTTTTATATATAAAGAGGTAATTTAGATGTTTTAGGATATTTTAAAGATTTTTGTGGTTTGTTCTATTTGTTATTTTTGAATATTTTTTAGTTAGTTTAAGTAGTTTAACTAGTTTTTAATTAGATTTTGGAATAATTCATATATTATGAATATATTTTGTTAGTTTTTTAAGTTTTTTAAAAACATTCTTAGTTTATTTCAGACATTGGTTATAACTGAAACCTAATTTGGAAGGAGCCGAACAAACCCGACCTGAAGACTAGTCAACCCGAGTGGACTTATGAGAATAGTATCAAAGATTCGAATCAACCGAACCGAATCCGCCCCGATCGCCCAAGCCTAGTTTTGGTTGTCTTCATCTTCATGAAACTTAACCAGCTGGTTCTGTCTTGTTTCAGGCGGTTCCTTTGTACTTATCAGAAGTGGCACCAACACATCTCCGAGGCGGTCTGAACATGATGTTCCAGCTAGCTACAACTATTGGAATCTTCACAGCCAACATGGTCAACTACGGTACACAACAGCTCAAGCCTTGGGGATGGAGACTCTCTCTTGGTCTAGCTGCCTTTCCAGCTCTGCTCATGACGCTAGGCGGCTATCTCCTACCAGAAACACCAAACAGTTTAGTCGAAAGAGGCTTAACAGATAAAGGAAGACGAGTTCTCGAGAAGCTAAGAGGAACCCAAAACGTAGACGCCGAGCTACAAGACATGGTGGACGCAAGCGAGCTAGCCAACTCCATCAAACACCCGTTCAGAAACATCCTCCAGAGACAGCACAGGCCTCAGCTAGTAATGGCCATATGCATGCCGATGTTTCAGATCCTCACGGGCATAAACTCGATCCTCTTCTACGCTCCCGTCCTGTTCCAGACAATGGGGTTCGGAGGAAACGCGTCTCTCTACTCATCAGCGTTGACAGGAGCCGTTCTTGTCTTATCAACGTTGATCTCCATAGCGCTGGTGGATAAGCTAGGACGGCGAGCTCTTCTCATCAGCGGAGGGGTGCAGATGATAATATGCCAAGCTATAGTCTCAGTGATCTTAGGCCTCAAATTTGGAGACGATCAAGCCCTATCAAAAGGGTACTCGATAGTAGTGGTCATCTTCATTTGTCTCTTTGTGGTTGCGTTTGGATGGTCGTGGGGACCTTTAGGGTGGACCATACCGAGCGAGATCTTCCCGCTGGAGACTCGTTCGGCTGGGCAGAGTATCACGGTCGCTGTGAATCTTCTCTTTACTTTTATTATAGCTCAAGCCTTCTTGTCTATGCTATGTGCGTTTAAGTTTGGAATCTTTCTGTTTTTTGCTGGATGGGTGTTGGTGATGACTGTTTTTGTTTACTTTTTGTTGCCTGAGACCAAAGGAGTGCCTATTGAGGAGATGACGCTCTTGTGGAAAAGGCATTGGTTCTGGAAAAAAGTGTTGCCTGAAGCTGAGAGTAACAATAGTTCTGTATGAAAGATATATAAAACTGGTTTTGTAATGTCATCATTAGTATTTTTTTAATGATTTTGTCAATAACAATCAAGAAAGTTTTATTGCATATGTAAAGAAAGGTTTGATCATCATATCACACAAGAAGGATCCAAAAGCTATAGAAAGATCACATTCTTCTCCATCTTCGCTTCTTCTTGATGTGAATTTGAAACAAACTGTTGTCTCCTCCTCTCTTGTCTGGATTCTTCGACATCAAAGAGATGGCTGCAAGCAATCTTTCTAAGGTTTCCTGAATCTTCTTACGCAAGGGAACTTAGTTCTTCTTCTTCTCCAAGAAACATGGAATAGGAAGAGAGCTTGGAGGCGGAGAAACTGAGTTACAAGAGCCGGCGTAATCTACAGAGACGATCTCCGATCTTTTGAAAGCTCCGATCAGCTTCTGCACAGTCTTTGGTTCAGGTCTGATTCTGTTAGTCGACGCTACGTCGGTTATCTTCAAACGATGTCGTTTTCTATCGTCTTTATCGACGCAGCTGTTAAGAAACGAGCTCAGTGTCTCGCCGCGTTTGAGGATTTTGACTTGTCCCATGACGAGATTGGTGTTCGCCGCCGGGGATGCAACCAGCGTCTTGGACTGAGTGGCAGTGGGGGAACGCTTGAGTCGGCGAGGAGCAGCGTTCGAGTGACGGCGAAGATTAGAGTTACGGTGGATTAGGGATTCGTGATCGAATCGATGGTTCAAAGAGTTTCGAGAAGAGAGAATCGCAGTGGCCATCGTTTGAGCTAAGTTTGATTAGAAAGATACTGCTTGAGAGTCAAGGAACCTCCTTATATAGAGACTCCGTGACTCGCCCGACCGACTAAGAATATTTTAATAACTTCTATTTAACTTTTTTTAAACTCATCATCAACTTTCATTATCCAAATTGTGAATACAGAATTACAAACGATGTAAATATACAAACTCATCATCAACTTTCATTATCAATTTAAAGAGTTTATGTATCAAAATATTAATTTAAAATTGATTTATATCAAAATTTGATGTAAATATACAAATATTCAAAATTTGATTTTTACTAAAATATTTTCCAATAACCATTATAAAAATATTTTAAATATATATAGAAAAATGCAATTCAACCCCAATTTTAAACACAAACTTAAATTATGGTTTTATATTTTACATTAAGTTTAATAATATAATATATATCATGGTACGCATAAAATACTATTAATTATATGATTACTTATATGATGGTACATATAAAATACAATTAATTATATGATGACACATATATGATATATAATAGTGACATGATAAATAAATAGCAATATATTTTTGAAAAATAATATGTGTAATATTATATTATATTTATAAGAAAACAAAATAACATTTAATACAAAATAATAATATAACACGTACTTACAACCAATGTTTACAAAAATTTAGAATATATATATATTACAGTTTTTAAACATAATTAAAAACTAAAAAGAGTTATATATTGGTTAAACCATTGTTTCAACCGGTCTGTGGTTAGGGTTAGTGGTTTTGAGGATTTTATTGGGTTTTAAATTCGGTTTTCACAAAACTCAAACCGAATTTATCTTGGTCATGGATTCTGGGTTCAACGTGATCCTGGCAGGGTTTCAAAACACCTACACAACAAATATATATATATTTATTTAAATGAGAAAGTAGATGCGTCATCGCGGAGTCAAATCTAGTGGAACTTTAAAGTTTAACTTCTATTTAACTTTTTTTAAACTCATCATCAACTTTCATTATCCAAATTGTGAATACAGAATTACAAACGATGCAATACAGTCACACCTAGAATAACTAAATTGAATCCTACACTACCTAATCAGTGCATCGCTGTAACTTTCACCACTCGGAACAAAATAAACCGACTTTTACACCCTAAAATTAGACCACCAAACAAACATAGTGAGTCACAAGAAGTTCAAGACACTAGACCATTCATTCTAATCTAATCTTTGGAACTCCGAATGATTTAAATTCCGTACATGTTCCAACAGATACATCACCATCGGTGCGTACCGGTCGAGCATCATCCCTTCCGACTATCACGACCTTGCCACTGAGCCTAAAACGAACATGAGTGTCCGGAATGAAAGCAGACCTTGGCGACCGCAACCGAATCTCAGCATTACAAATGGCAGCTTGCAAAGGTGTGAATACCAACCACCAGAACGATCATTGGATCGTCACCGGCGCTGGGAAGCTAGTCTCCAACACGCTTGAACCACAGACCTCTCCTCCGGTTGACTCCACACCGTCATCGAAGCCCTTGCAGCACGTCGTCCCTCCGAGAACCGAAGGGGCGTACCTCTGTTCGCCGTCTATTACATCTCTCCTCCAACCGTCTCACCGCTTCAGGGGAGTAGATCCAGTCTCAAGAAGTTGTCTCGCCGCGTCATGCGCCGTTGCCGTGGCTGTAGTATCATAGATCGGAAAAGAGGAAAACCGAATCTACCGCTACCGCCAGTCCTAAAGCCGACTTCCACCTCCCTCGTTCTTCCTTGGGCCTCGTCGTCTCTCCATAAGGAGCCGGAACCATCTTCGTTGACTAAGAAAAGCCTTGAAGGAGCACGACAACACAGTGATTCACACATATCGACAAAGGTAGATCGTGGATGTGGAAGCAAAAGGAAAAAGAGAGTTAGGGGAGAGGACGCGCCTCCGACGCCGCGAATCTACGTCGGAGAGGTTTTCAGCCGACTTGTCTACAAGTTCCGAGAGAGAGAAAAGAGCATCTTTTTTTTTCTACTAGTTTTTGTTCTAACTTATATTTAACTTAGGGGACTTTAATGTAAGTTAAACTTCTAGTTTAGTTTAATTTAGGACTTTTATGTGATTTTAACTTTTAATTTAGTTCAATTTAGGGAAATGTATTAGCTCAGAACAGATTGTACCAAAAGATTCAAGAATCATTTGAGACGTAATAACACACAGTTGTTACGGCTTTTATAATTTTCAAGGAAACTGCGTTGCTGTTGTTGTTCTTGTGCTCCTTAGATTTAGCGAGCTTGGCTTGTATGAGTTTGTCCAAGATTGGTGGCTCCAATGGAGTCACATCAAGACACCTCTCGAAGCCGCAACGATCACCTGTTCGTGCAAAAGCACACACAACGGTCGAAGGGTCAGTTGCATAAAGCTAGACACAGATAAACTCAGGTGGTTATGAGAATAAAAGAGAGAAAAAACTTATGGTGTGAATCACCTCATCGAGCAAGAAGTCGATTGCAGCTTCGTCCTCAACTGTTTCTTTCAAAGGAGCTTTTAAGAACTGAATGTCTAGCTGAATCTGCTGGAACCCGCTCCTGTTAAACGTTTGGAGCCTCACATATTCTTGCAAACTCTTCAGGCACAGCTTCACTGTTGTCGTAACAACTGATTCCTGTTAAGTAGTATTTTAAGAATGAAAACAAAGAAAGATCAGGAGATGACCCTCGTGCGTGTTTGAGAGCCTCGTAGATTTTTCTTACCTGGGTAAATTCGACCTTGGTGAATATTTCTACTTTTGCTTGAACAGCTTTGCAAGATGTGTCTCAAAAGCTGACTTCGAGCTCTCTGTGAATCGACCGTGCCATCTTATCGCTATGTAGTGTAGTGCTCCGTGATGAGGTTGTAGTGTTGCTTCCGTTGCTGTCTGATCTCTTGTGCTTACGGAATGTCCCTTGAGGTAGAATCTGTTTCACTTCTTTACCAACTTCTTCTAACTGCCAAGAAGCAGAAAAAGGTTTTGAGTTATATATGTTATGTTCTTTAGTTAACTATATCTACTAGAGATTCAAAAGAGAAGAGTTGTCAAAACCTGTTGAAGAAGCATATCGACATACATGTGAACCTCTCGTGGCTCCTTATGCTGCACAATATTTAGAAAACAATTTACTCGTAAAATGCTTCTTTAAAGAAGATTTAGTCACACACGACAACAAGGTTTTACCTTAACCCAGTTTGGTGTCTTGAACCTCTTTCTTAGTACATTCGATATCTTCTGTGTTCTCGTGTCTATGTACTGAAATATAAAACGATTCAATTAGCTGATGCTCATGTTTTTTTTTGT
Source organism: Brassica carinata (assembly GCA_016771965.1). Lineage (NCBI taxonomy): Eukaryota > Viridiplantae > Streptophyta > Magnoliopsida > Brassicales > Brassicaceae > Brassica > Brassica carinata. The sequence goes on along the minus strand of CM028698.1, from coordinate 63,858,301 downwards.
AAAACAACATCAACTCTTAAGAGTTTAATTCAATACATGCTGGAGAAGTTTCGCTGGCTCGTGGAAGACCCGGCTAAGTTCTCCAGGAATAAAAGCTTGGAGGCGGAGAAACTGAGTTACAAGAGCCGGCGTAATCTACAGAGACGATCTCCGATCTTTTGAAAGCTCCGATCAGCTTCTGCACAGTCTTTGGTTCAGGTCTGATTCTGTTAGTCGACGCTACGTCGGTTATCTTCAAACGATGTCGTTTTCTATCGTCTTTATCGACGCAGCTGTTAAGAAACGAGCTCAGTGTCTCGCCGCGTTTGAGGATTTTGACTTGTCCCATGACGAGATTGGTGTTCGCCGCCGGGGATGCAACCAGCGTCTTGGACTGAGTGGCAGTGGGGGAACGCTTGAGTCGGCGAGGAGCAGCGTTCGAGTGACGGCGAAGATTAGAGTTACGGTGGATTAGGGATTCGTGATCGAATCGATGGTTCAAAGAGTTTCGAGAAGAGAGAATCGCAGTGGCCATCGTTTGAGCTAAGTTTGATTAGAAAGATACTGCTTGAGAGTCAAGGAACCTCCTTATATAGAGACTCCGTGACTCGCCCGACCGACTAAGAATATTTTAATAACTTCTATTTAACTTAGGGGACTTCAATGTAATATTTCTAATTTAGTTTAATTTAGGACTTTTATGTGATTTTAACTTTTAATTTAGTTCAATTTAGGGAAATGTATTAGCTCAGAGCAAATGTACCAAAAAAAAATCAAGAATCATGAGACACATACACACACTTGGGTTCTGAGTTACGGGCTTATTAATTTCAAGAGGAAACTGTGGTCTTGTTGTTGTTGTTGTTGTTGTTGTTGTGTTCCTTAGATTTAGCGAGCTTAGCTTGTATGAGTTTGTCCAAGATTGGTGGTTCCAATGGAGTCACATCAAGACACCTCTCCGAAGCCGCAACGATCACCTGTTAGTGCAAAACACACACAACACGGTCGAAGAATGAATGGTCAGACACATATACTCGAAGAAAAGAGAAGGAAAGGCTTTGATGTAAATCACCTCATCTAGCAAGAAGTCAATTGCAGCTTCGTCCTCAACTGTTTCTTTCAGAGGAGCTTTTAAGAACTGAATGTCTAGCTGAATCTGCTGGAACCCGCTCCTGTTAAACGTTTGTAGCCGCACATATTCTTGCAAACTCTTCAGACAAAGCTTCACTGTTGTCGTTACAACTGATTCCTGTTAAGTAGTATTTTAAGAATGAAAACAAAGAAAGATCAGGAGATGACCCTCGTGCGTGTTTGAGAGCCTCGTAGATTTTTTTCTTACCTGGGTAAATTCAACCTTGGTGAATATTTCTACTTTCTGCTTGAACAGCTTTGCGAGATGCGTCTCGAAAAGCTGACTTCGAGCTCTCTGTGAGTTCGACCGTGCCATCTTATCGCTATGTAGTGTAGTGCTCCGTGATGAGGTTGTAGTGTTACTTCCGTTGCTGTCTGATCTCTTGTGCTTTCGGAAAGTTCCTTGAGGTAGAATCTGTTTCACTTCTTTACCAACTTCTTCCAACTGCAAAGAAGCAGAAAAAAAAAGCGTTATATTTTCATTCTTAATTATTATATTTACATTTACTAGAGGTTGAAAAGAGAAGAGTTTTCAAACCTGCTGAAGAAGCATATCGACATACATGTGAACCTCTCGCGGCTCCTTGTGCTGCACAATATTTAGAAAACAATTTAGTGGTAAAATGCTTCTTTAAGAAGATTCAATCACACGACAACAAGGTTACCTTAACCCAATTTGGTGTCTTGAACCTCTTTCTTAGTACATTCGATATCTTCTGTGTTCTCGTGTCTATGTACTGAAACATGAAATGGTTTAGTTAGTTGATGCTCAAGTTTTTTTTGTAAAACGATCCAACTTTTGGAGTTTAATTCATACATGCTGGAGAAGTTTCTCGCTGGCAGCGTGGAAGACCCGGCAAAGTTCTCCAGGAATGAACTCTTGGGAGTTTCCGCCAGAGAAGGAAGCAGTTATTTCCTGAATTTTAACATGTGGAATTTCTCAATTTCCTTACCAATGTAGTTTAAACTTATTACATCAAGCAGTAGGTGTAAGACTCGTTACCTCAGCAATTCTCGGAATGACCTTTTGTTCAATCACGACAGAGAGCTGCGCCAGTACAAGGATGAGACCAGCATGAATTTTCTCACTCGATTTTCCTTCAACCAAACCTTCAGTCTCGTTTGATGAGCTAGTTTTTCCTGAGAGCACTAGGAAGTGGGATTCAAGTGACCTGAAGAAGTCTTGAAATCCTTTCTGAATCCAACCAATGAGCAAGTCATTCATCTTGACAAATATTCCAGTGTTTTCATCAAGAAGCTGACGGAACTCCTGAGATGATAGAAAAACATAAAAGCGTTTTTGAACATGGAATTTGCACAGAGGAAATAATAGCAAGAAAATAACATATTTACGATAAATAACAGAAGAAGGAATCTGCCTGAAATATATCCGTGGTGCCTTGAAGAACCGCCTTTCCACTAGCTTCAAGGACAACCTTCAGTACTTCCCCATCAACTACTTCCTTTTGGTTGATATCGAATTTTAAGAGTGTCTCTGCCAGGTATGGAGACCCTTATTCAGTTCTGAGTTCTTCAAAGTCTAACATAACTTCACAACAAATTAATCTACTCTTGGACACTTGGTGCTACCATTGTCAATTTACTCAATAAGGCTTATGTGACAAGACGTATTATGGATTTTTCTAGCTTTACTCATTCTCTATTTCCCTTACTAAGATATTCTGAATCCAGTATATATTAAGAAACAGCAAACCTGATATATCTTGTTGAAGATGAGAAAACGTCCTCGCAACAAATTGCTTCAGAGTAACTTGGGCAGCCTGAAATGACAAGTACTAGTAAACATATATAGCTCCTCTCAACATAGCAAAAAGTGGAGCCACATAAAAAAGTTGAGGGGTAACCTCTGCTGATAAATCAGAGAGCGCAGCCTCAGGTAGAACCTCGTCCATAAGTACCACATCTTCCCATATAATTCCTATGTCCAACAGAAATCAGACAAGGTATACCGTTATTACACTGATTTAATCAAATCTTTCAGAGGGAAAGGAAAGCAACGTAAGGAATTAGACAGTAGTAAGACATCAGCAGGTGGAAAAGCACTGTACTCACGAAAAATTCCTAGAAAATCTGCTGCAGACACCCGTTTTCTTATGTATAGCTCCATGTTCTCAAAGTGCCTAAACAGCCGTAAGTGTTAGAAACTCAGTAATCCAGACACAAGAAAAGCCTAGGTTTATGGATCCATGTATCAAAGAAAAAGTACAATACGTTGCTGTTAAGGATCTCGCGAGTTTAAAAGTCTTTCTTCCGAGTCAGGAATATTTCTCGATAAGCACGCATAGCCTCAGAAAATCCACGTACAGCGTCCTGCCATAAAAGAGGGGCAAACACTAAAATACTGAGTGAAAACAAACTTGTCAAGTCTGCTAAAACAAAAGAACTAGAAGAAAATAATTATCAATGTGTTGACTATTGACTAATAAGCAAAAATAACAGAGTGAAGCAGTTGCTGATATTCAAAGTTCTTGACAGATCCACTCAGCATTGATAGCTCTGTTCGTTTGTAAGAGGCTGAAACTAGCGTCAGCGACCAATATTTAAGACGTGTATCTGGAAATACATTAGATGGATTTAAACGCAGCGATCATTTAACGTTGTTGATATACGTCGACTTCGGACGCCGGAATTAACTGCGTTAATAATTTTTGGTAGGCCTGGATTTTTATCCATAACCGAATACCGAACCGAAACCGACCGATTTTGACCGGTTCGATCGGTTCTGGTATAGTCTAATTTAACCAATGGATAATATTATAAAATCCATGGGTTATGGTCGGTTCGGGTTTTATCCGCCAAACGGATACCAATTTAACCCGACTTTAATAACACGACACAGCCGTTAGCGTGATTACCAGTCTCGATACAATCCCCAATTTCCCAAAATATGAAATTACGAACCCTACTTTCTCCCTTTTGATTCGTTTTCTTATAGCATTCGAAAATCGTAAAGGTCTCTTCTCTCTACAAATAAAGCAACCGGTTTTATTAGAAAGCTTCAAAGCTGGATCCATTAGCAAGCAACGATCGTTTTTCTCTCCACCGCCTGCATCTTCGATAATCCAGTCGGAGGTAAGCAACGGTTTCTTTTTGATTGTTTGATTCCTTTTTGCATTATATTGATTATTATTTCTTTTGTGATTGTTTGATTCCTTTTGCGATTGTTAATTGTTTACTTACGTATGTGTATGCAGATGGGTTCTTCTCCTACCGATCAACAAGCTGAAATGAATCATGTATTAACAGATGAAGAACTATCTGCAGATGAAGAAGTACAAACACGGGTTCGAGATAAAGCTGGAGGTTCGGTGAAGGGTCAAGAAATGACAAGTACTAGTAAACATATATAGCTCCTCTCAACATAGCAAAAGTGGAGCCACATAAAAAGTTGAGGGTAACCTCTGCTGATAAATCAGAGAGCGCAGCCTCAGGTAGAACCTCGTCCATAAGTACCACATCTTCCCATATAATTCCTATGTCCAACAGAAATCAGACAAGGTATACCGTTATTACACTGATTTAATCAAATCTTTCAGAGGGAAAGGAAAGCAACGTAAGGAATTAGACAGTAGTAAGACATCAGCAGGTGGAAAAGCACTGTACTCACGAAAAATTCCTAGAAAATCTGCTGCAGACACCCGTTTTCTTATGTATAGCTCCATGTTCTCAAAGTGCCTAAACAGCCGTAAGTGTTAGAAACTCAGTAATCCAGACACAAGAAAAGCCTAGGTTTATGGATCCATGTATCAAAGAAAAAGTACAATACGTTGCTGTTAAGGATCTCGCGAGTTTAAAAAGTCTTTCTTCCGAGTCAGGGAATATTTCTCGATAAGCACGCATAGCCTCAGAAAATCCACGTACAGCGTCCTGCCATAAAAGAGGGGCAAACACTAAAATACTGAGTGAAAACAAACTTGTCAAGTCTGCTAAAACAAAAGAACTAGAAGAAAATAATTATCAATGTGTTGACTATTGACTAATAAGCAAAAATAACAGAGTGAAGCAGTTGCTGATATTCAAAGTTCTTGACAGATCCACTCAGCATTGATAGCTCTGTTCGTTTGTAAGAGGCTGAAACTAGCGTCAGCGACCAATATTTAAGACGTGTATCTGGAAATACATTAGATGGATTTAAACGCAGCGATCATTTAACGTTGTTGATATACGTCGACTTCGGACGCCGGAATTAACTGCGTTAATAATTTTTGGTAGGCCTGGGATTTTTATCCATAACCGAATACCCGAACCGAAACCGACCCGATTTTGACCGGTTCGGATCGGTTACGGTATAGTCTAATTTAACCAATGGATAATATTATAAAAATCCATGGGTTGCGGGTCGGTTCGGGTTTTTATCCGGCCAAAACGGATACCCAATTTAACCCGACTTTAATAACACGACACAGCCGTTAGGCGTGATTACCAGTCTCGATACAATCCCCAATTTCCCAAAAATATGAAATTACGAACCCTACTTTCTCCCTTTTCGATTCGTTTTCTTATAGCATTCGAAAATCGTAAAGGTCTCTTCTCTCTACAAATAAAGCAACCGGTTTTATTAGAAAGCTTCAAAGCTGGATCCATTAGCAAGCAACGATCGTCTTTTCTCTCCACCGTCTGCATCTTCGATAATCCAGTCGGAGGTAAGCAACGGTTTCTTTTTTGATTGTTTGATTCCTTTTTTGCATTATATTGATTATTATTTCTTTTGTGATTGTTTGATTCCTTTTTGCGATTGTTAATTGTTTACTTACGTATGTGTATGCAGATGGGTTCTTCTCCTACCGATCAACAAGCTGAAATGAATCATGTATTAACAGATGAAGAACTATCTGCAGATGAAGAAGTACAAACACCGGGTTCGAGAGATAAAGCTGGAGGTTCTGGTGAAGGGTCAAGAAAAAGGACGAGGTCTGATGTTTGGGAGCATCTCAGCAGGCTACCAAACAACTACGACAGATGTAAATGCCGCTATTGTAGTAAAGAGATGAGTTGTCCAACCAAGTCAGGGACAACCAATCTGAGGAAGCATCTCACTAACTGTAGGTCATTCATGGCTTGGAAGGCTGCAAATAAGTCAAAACCCAGTCGGTTAGCTACAGATGCAGAAGGCAACATGAGTGTTGGTAAGGTGGATGACAGAGTGTTCAAAGATGCTACCAATGAGATGATAGTCTTAGCAGAGTTACCGTTTAACTTTGTGGAAAGCTTGGCGTGGAAACACTTCTGCAACAAAGTGCAGCTACAGCCGCCTGTTTGTAGGAAGACATGTACAACGGAGATTGCGGCAATTTATATGAAGAGGAAAGCAGAAATGAAGAAAGTTCTTGGACGAACAAGCAAAGACTCTCTCGACAACAGATATATGGACTGCTCCTTACACCGCTGCTAGTTACATGGTAATTACTGCTCACTTTGTTGATTCAAACCGAAGCTGAGAAAGATGATCATAGGGTTTAAGAATGTGGATGATCACAAAGGGTCTACAATTGCGAGAGTTCTTGTGGATTGTTTAGCAGAGTGGGATATTAAAAGAGTCTTCTGCATCACAGTTGATAATGCCACAGCTAACACAACATCCATGAAGAAGTTCAAGGAAGAATTTATCAACCAAGGAGAAGATGCACTGGTTTTGAATGGTGAGTTCTTGCACATTAGGTGTGCGACACATATTATTAATCTGATTGTCAAGGAAGGGTTAAATGAGGTGGATGATAGCGCCAATTCCATTCGAAATGGTATTCAATGCGTGAGGTCTTCAACCAACGCACGAAGTCATTCGAGTTTCGGGTTGATACGGAAAGATGACCAGAGGAAGCCTTCCATTAGATGTCAAGACAAGATGGAACTCGGCGTATCTGATGCTAGACCAAGCAATCAAATTCAGGGCAGCTTCGAAGATGGAGGCTGAGGACAAACCGCATAATGACTACTTGGAGCTTGAAAATGGGAAAAAGAGGATTGGACCGGCTTCCACAAGAGATTGGGAAGAAGCTGAGAGGTTGCTACACTTTCTTATCATCTTTACAATTCAACTTTGATGCTCTCGGCGACAAAGGGATTACGTCGCACAAGATCTACAATGAGATTGTCACCATCACAGTAATATTTGCAAGATAAGCTCGCACCAGGTGCTGATCACACACTACAGTTGAAGGCTTTGACGATGATGGGGAAACTAAGGAAGTATTGGGATCCATTTACGAAGTATCGAGCACGAGAGTAGTAACTCTAAGAAGTGTAAGATGAATAAGCTTTTGATTGTTGCCTCTGTTTTGACCCAGGAAGAAGATGAACTTTGCTAACCTCGCTTTGAGAAGCTCATGGAAAAGAAAGCATCGAGTATACTCGCTTCTGAATCAATTATGGATATCTTGAAGCTTATATGATGAGTACAGTGTTGGATACAGCACAAGTGGTGGGGATCAGGTGGTTCACAGCCTCAAGGAGGATCTTCTTCACAGCCGCAGTCGCAATGCAGTGGTGCTGCTGCAGTTCTCCGAGTCAAATCATAGGCAACGGATCGGTATGAAAGAATGGATAATGCATGCGAGGAGCTTGTCGAAGAAACAGTACACAAGATTCTAGTAATGAGTTAGAAGTGTATTTGAGAGAGAAAGTAGAGGTTACAAAAGGTGGTAATGGACTTGGAACCGAGTATGATGTTTTATCATGGTGGAGAAGAAACAGTGAAGTTCCGATCTGTCTCGGATAGGCTGCTGATATTCTTGCGGTTCAAGCATCATCGTAGCATCGAAAGTGCATTTAGCACTAGTGGGAGAGTCTTGACCCATATAGAGCTGCTTGACACACTTTATGGTCGAGGTGTTGGTGTGCACGGAACAATGGTTGAAATCCGAGATTCACATAAATGAGAAGGGCATTGTTACAATAGAGCGATGCTTTCAGATGTGGAGCAACAAGATGATCTTCTCAGAGGTATGATTCACTTCTTTTGAACTCTTTACAATAGATCTTGATGCTTGAAGTTTAGAACACTTATATGTTTTGCTTTCTTTTCCCTAGAGTTTGAAACTGGTTGCAATGTGGAATAAGGAACGGACTGTTGAGTATGGACGAGTGAGAGTGACTGTCTCATTTGTATGGACGAGTGAGAGTGACTGTCTCATTTTCATTTTCAGTTTGATGGTTGCAAGTTGAAACTATGTTTTATTTTCTGTTTTCATTTTCGGTTTGGTGGTTGAAACTATGTTCTACTTTCTGTTTTCATTATAAGTTTGTGTTCTTGTTTAATTCTTCAAGTACTTTGTCTTTGACATTTAAGTTAATGAGTTTGGTTCGAAAATCAGGTTTAGTTTGGCATTGTGATATCGGATACCAAATTGTTTCGGTTTAGATTGCGGGTACTATTTTATCCGAACCGTTAAATAACCAAATTGTTCGGATCGAATATGATTACTTTTATTGAAAAACCGATCCGACCCGAAACCGGTCGGTACCGAACCGAAACCGAACCGTAAGTCTTCCAAGTACCTATTGGATACATATTTTAAATAACCGAAATACCCATACCCGATCGGGTCCTACCCGAAACCGAACCGAATACCCGAAATCCCAGGCCTAATTTTTGGAAATCTGGCGCGGCGTCTATGTTTTCAGAAATCCGGCGTCGATTTCTCTCTCAACTTTTTGTTGTTTTGCCGTAATCTGTGTCTATTTCCGGTCATTTGGACGTTGACGCACAGCGTCTTACTTACGAACAGGGCTGATGTGTTTAAATAGAGTCGTCATAAACGCAAGAGACAAGGAAGTGGCATACTTAATGTTTACCTCATGAATTTTAGCAGGACCTTGGTTATTGCTTTCCTCATCCTTAGATGAAACATTGTGCTCTGCAAGTTTACTTGCCTCCTCGGGATTTATTTGGAGACCATCAAGAGATTGTTCCAGCTTTTCCAAGAGTTTGTCCTTTAAGCTATCAACCTGCAGGAGTACAATCCAATTTATGTCACAGCAACAAGTAATAGATATGCAACAAAGACAAAAAAAATCAGTTGCATATAAAGGAGTATGAACTTTGTACAGATGCTTTAACACACTATGCATGTCACGAATGATTGATCAGAGAGAAAGAACTAACTGGGACATCTAACTGCTTAAGAAGCACCGCAGCTTCAGCTCTCGCCTGAATGGATTCTGAATCTGAAAATAGCTTCGTCTGTTGAAAAGAAAGACAAAATAAGTTTCTCACATCAAGAAATTCAAAGATATGACAAGAAAAAACGAAGGTACCAGTTCTTTGTTTATCAGATTAATAAAGAGCATGCAGACTACTATCTGATTCAGACTAATATAGATAACTAGGCCCAAAAGTCGAAGGTACCAGTTCTTTGTTTATCAGATTAATAAAGAGCATGCAGACTACTATCTGATTCAGACTAATATAGATAACTAGGCCCAAAAGGTGCACCTGCAAGTTCTTTATGATGGTTTCTATAGCTTCTTCAGAAGCTCGTCTGCAGTCTTTGAATGATGTATCACCGTATACCTACAAAAAATGATTGTCAAAACTATCTCCATATATCAAGAAAGTAAAATGCACTATAAACACTAAAAGAAGACTACAGCAAATGGGAAGTTATCCGAGGAGAGAGATATAAACCTTGAGAATTGGCATTGCTCCAGTATAGAACCTGACAGCATCCCCATAGGCTTCTGACTTGATGCATTTTTGGAGTCGTGCAGGTAAATCATAAATGAACTGCTCTTTTTCACAAAAACAAGCTTTTGGGTAAATTCACAATAGCAAGCAGCATACCACTGATAATGATCAGGTAACAACAAGACAAAAATACAAAATAGCATGTAAAACAAGGAGCTACACACCTGAACTTTACGAAGAAGATTACGTGTCCGGTGCAGTTTCTCTATATGTTCTCTCTTTTCAAAAAGAGAAGTGTTGACACCATCACTCCTTGATTGCACTGACATTATCTGCAGCAGTCATGCTAAGATTAGAAGTTCATACAAAGAATAAATCAAAAACCTAAAGCTAAACGTTTATTCCACCTTGTGAAGAAGCTGGTCCATGTTGCCTTCCATCCCAAAGATATTACTCTTCATCCTATACAAGATAAAGAATCAACATATCTCAACTTAGTACAAACACATACTAAACACCTAGAAACGACGATCTATGAGTTGTTTACAAGGTACCTTTTGATAGTATCAGTAGCACTGATGAACTTGTTGTAGTTCTCATAGACCAGCATTTGCAAATCTGTATCCAGATTCTTAATCTCAGCAGCCATTTGAACATGTCTTTGCAAAAGCACATCCAGATTCGACTTCTTAATCTACACCACAAGATCGTTCCACATTTTTTTTTCTTTCTCTCAAATCCAAATCGCTCGCAATCGAAACCGAATCGAGATTGAGAGACTAACCATGAGATCCATGTACTGATCGGCATCGAAGGAAGGGCCGTTGATGTTGTCGAAAGAGGTGCTGATCGAGGAAGTAGGGGTGGAGATGGAAGGATCCGGAGTGTAGAAGCTCGAGAGTAGATCTCTCATCCTCTTCGCCTTCTCGTCCATCGGAGCCGCCTCCGTCGCCATTTTTCTGTTACCGGATGAAAATTTGAAGACCACGCAGATTCGAAATGCAGGAAGGAAGTGGATCGGATCAATCAATTCATGAGGAATCCGATGATCAATAGTTCATTGATGTACTTACATGGCGAGGTATCAGAAGATGAGAACTGGAAACGGTGACGTATCTGATTCAGACTAATATAGATAACTAGGCCCAAAAGTCGAAGGTACCAGTTCTTTGTTTATCAGATTAATAAAGAGCATGCAGACTACTATCTGATTCAGACTAATATAGATAACTAGGCCCAAAAGTCGAAGGTACCAGTTCTTTGTTTATCAGATTAATAAAGAGCATGCAGACTACTATCTGATTCAGACTAATATAGATAACTAGGCCCAAAAGTCGAAGGTACCAGTTCTTTGTTTATCAGATTAATAAAGAGCATGCAGACTACTATCTGATTCAGACTAATATAGATAACTAGGCCCAAAAGGTGCACCTGCAAGTTCTTTATGATGGTTTCTATAGCTTCTTCAGAAGCTCGTCTGCAGTCTTTGAATGATGTATCACCGTATACCTACAAAAAATGATTGTCAAAACTATCTCCATATATCAAGAAAGTAAAATGCACTATAAACACTAAAAGAAGACTACAGCAAATGGGAAGTTATCCGAGGAGAGAGATATAAACCTTGAGAATTGGCATTGCTCCAGTATAGAACCTGACAGCATCCCCATAGGCTTCTGACTTGATGCATTTTTGGAGTCGTGCAGGTAAATCATAAATGAACTGCTCTTTTTCACAAAAACAAGCTTTTGGGTAAATTCACAATAGCAAGCAGCATACCACTGATAATGATCAGGTAACAACAAGACAAAAATACAAAATAGCATGTAAAACAAGGAGCTACACACCTGAACTTTACGAAGAAGATTACGTGTCCGGTGCAGTTTCTCTATATGTTCTCTTTTCAAAAGAGAAGTGTTGACACCATCACTCCTTGATTGCACTGACATTATCTGCAGCAGTCATGCTAAGATTAGAAGTTCATACAAAGAATAAATCAAAAACCTAAAGCTAAACGTTTATTCCACCTTGTGAAGAAGCTGGTCCATGTTGCCTTCCATCCCAAAGATATTACTCTTCATCCTATACAAGATAAAGAATCAACATATCTCAACTTAGTACAAACACATACTAAACACCTAGAAACGACGATCTATGAGTTGTTTACAAGGTACCTTTTGATAGTATCAGTAGCACTGATGAACTTGTTGTAGTTCTCATAGACCAGCATTTGCAAATCTGTATCCAGATTCTTAATCTCAGCAGCCATTTGAACATGTCTTTGCAAAAGCACATCCAGATTCGACTTCTTAATCTACACCACAAGATCGTTCCACATTTTTTTTTCTTTCTCTCAAATCCAAATCGCTCGCAATCGAAACCGAATCGAGATTGAGAGACTAACCATGAGATCCATGTACTGATCGGCATCGAAGGAAGGGCCGTTGATGTTGTCGAAAGAGGTGCTGATCGAGGAAGTAGGGGTGGAGATGGAAGGATCCGGAGTGTAGAAGCTCGAGAGTAGATCTCTCATCCTCTTCGCCTTCTCGTCCATCGGAGCCGCCTCCGTCGCCATTTTTCTGTTACCGGATGAAAATTTGAAGACCACGCAGATTCGAAATGCAGGAAGGAAGTGGATCGGATCAATCAATTCATGAGGAATCCGATGATCAATAGTTCATTGATGTACTTACATGGCGAGGTATCAGAAGATGAGAACTGGAAACGGTGACGTATCTGGTTCGAACTACGTCGAGATGAGGTAAGTTTAAACCCGTCCCTGGGTAAACCGAAAACCGGTTTAGCGGTTTGGGAACAATGTAAACCGTTTTGGTTTTAATTAATTATTATAATCTACATTATTATTTGCGAACTAATTTTTCCTATCCGAGCTCTCACTTTAAAATTTAAAACGTTGTTACTCTGATGAATTTTTATATATAATTTATTATGTGATTAAAACGAAATTTTTATTTTCATAACATTATATTTGTATGTTATATTACATAATTTATTATACATTAATATAATATTAGCTTGGCTTGAGACTTTTGAGATTGTTGATCGTGTACCTGAATATTAGCTTGGCTTGAGAAGCTTTTCACATTAACTTGCCGTTGCAGTTGCATATGCGGTTGGGGAGCAACTTGATGATGCCTTTGTCTCTCTTAAACATTATTCATGCAAACTCTATAAAACTTTGATTTTTTTTAGTTATTTTTGGTTAATTTACCAATAGTTGTTTTTAAAACTCGATTTAAGTATAATTAAAATAATAATAATTAGATTTATATGATTACGAAAAATACAAAATATTTGTAGAAATATGTTATAAATAATCAAAATTAGGAAAGGTTATAAAGAAAAATACATGGGTAGATTTGAACTTTTTTGTGAACTTTGCGTAGATTGAAACCTAAGCTACATCTTTGTAACTCACACATAGTTTATAAACCCACTACAAAGAAATCTCTCCATTCCACTGAGTTCCATCTTCTATGATTTTTTGGTAAGCAAAAGATCTTTGAACAATGTAAACCGTTTTGGTTTTAATTAATTATTATAATCTACATTATTATTTGTGAACTAATTTTTCCTATCCGAGTTCTCACTTTAAAATTTAAAACGTTGTTACTCTGATGAATTTTTATATATAATTTATTATGTGATTAAAACGAAATTTTTATTTTCATAACATTATATTTGTATGTTATATTACATAATTTATTATACATTAATATAATAAAATCATCAAAAATAAAAATATATTAAAAAAAAAGATAATTCTTATATGTATTATGTTTCTATCCATGTATAATAAGAAAAAGTGATTAAGAATATAAATATTTTTTTTATAATAGTTTTCAAATTTATAATACATGTACTAATAAGCATTTATAAGAAGGTTATATTCGTATCTACAATCAAAACACCTATTTATAAACAATATTTATAATATGTAATTTTGTTGTATTTGTGAACGTTACACAAAGAAATAAATTTATTTTTATTTTTAAATATTCATAAAATAAATTTTAAGATATTTTATTATTTAAGAAAAAAATATATTTAAAGAGAAAACGAAAAAATAAATATGAATAATATCAACTAATTATAATTATTTTGATTTTAAAATTGTCTATATAAATAATTTTAATGAGAATTATATATATATAGAAACCTCCAAAAATCTGGCATCTTCATAGCTAGGTTCCTAAAATTGGAATTTAGGAAAGTTTTATTTTATTTATTTTATAAATCATGCCACCATTTTATATCTCAACAAAACCGCGTATTTGTAGAAAAGAAAGAAGTCCGCCAAGTTTGACACCATGAATAAATTCAGTAGACAAATATGTGATTCAATCTACTATATATATATAGTTGGGGTCTTTGGCAATTGAGAGAAGAAAAAACTGACAATGAAGAAAACAACACAAGCTTTTCTTCTTCAGTTCTTCTACTACGTTTGCTGCTTCTTATATGCCTAGTCTTTCAGGTTCGTGTCACGGAGGCTAGAATCCGTGGTTAGTGTTCTTGTTATTTCGTAATTCTCAGGCACAGTTGTAATTGAGCAATTTACTATACTCTCTTGTTTGGTGTTTTTTTTTTTAACATATTGACTTGTGTGTTCAAAGTGCCGCCGAGAACACGCACATTTCCCTCCCCTCCATGTAGAGCTGCTCCAAGAGGAAGTGGAGTTACGGGAATAATGAACACACAGTGTCGAACAATTCGAAGACCTCCGTCCAAGGGATAGCAACGTTGAATATTAATTTAATATACATTCAGAAGTCCACCACGAATAAAAACTCGACTGTTCAGTTTCGTTATCATATCATTCCAAATAATTGTTTTACGCTTTGCTTAAGATTATTGCCTAGTTGAGACATTTTCTGTTCACTTATAAAATCATGTGTACATGGTTAAAGAGATTGATCGAGAAAGATCTCTTGTTCTTATTATAAGATCGTGTGATTGGACCCGCAAATGTTTGATAAAAAGAATAATCTTATCCTTTGAGAATAATCAAAATAGAAAGTGTTCAATTGGAACATGGCGTGACGAGTTTATCCTAGTTACTCTTCGGGACGGAGGAGATTCGCGAACGAGGAAAGGGACCCAATGACTTGAAAGAATTGAGCGAGGAGCCGTATGAGGTGAAAATCTCATGTCGGTTACGTAGAGTGGCGATAAGGGTGACTTATCTGTCAACTTTTCCAATGTGAAAGTGCCTTTCTCTCTATAAGAATGGTGCGTTCCGGGGTGTAAAGTGGGATAGAAGGGATTTCATGAGCTTGCCCCACCCATGAGTAAATATTTCATAGTAGCTTCATTAGATCGTACATCTTTCTTGGTATATCCACTACAAGAAAACAGCGATATTCGGCGGACATTCCGGCGGAAAATGAAATCCTCGAATATACCGAGGAATTTCGAGGAAATTCGAGGAAACAAATTTGGTTTCGAATTTCCTCGAATATACCGACGGAATTCGAGAAACTACGATCCGTCCGAATATTCGAGAAATTCGAGAAAACTCGTTCCTCGGAAAAACCGATGAATTCGAGGAAATATTATAGCCGTTGGAGAGCCGTTGGGGATTTTACAAAATTAGGAAATTCCGACGAACTAGTTTTGTCGTCGAATTCCGTCGGAATTTCCTCGGTATGTCGGCAGGATTTAAACTATAAATACAAGCACTCCTCTTCCTCTTCATTCACTTCATATCTTCATCCTCCCTCTTACTCTATTTACACACGAATTTGATTCATAAAAAAGATGTCTTCTTCAAATTATTTTCGTTCTTGGATCGATCGACCTCATTTGGATCGAACGAGATTGCTACGGAAGAATACCAACGAGGTATAACTGAATTCATGGGGTTAGTTCACCGACAACCGGAAGCAAAAACAGGTATGTTAAGATGTCCTTGCTCTAATTGTAAAAATAGAAAGGTTATTAAAAAGTGGGATGTTTGGACTCATCTATATTTGAGTGGGTTTACACGAAGTTACAAAATTTGGTATCATCATGGGGAAACTGATTATGAACATGGTAGTACTAGTGAACCTCAGCCAGCGGTTAGATTAGAAGAACCAATTAGAGCGGATGTAGATTATGGTGTAGGTGCTGGCGGATGGTAAATGATCATTTTAGAGGGAAGATTTACAATCACGAAGCTAGGAGATTTTATGATATGTTGGATGCTGGAAAGCAACCATTGTCACGAAGGTTGCGAGAGATGGTCATTCACTTTATCATCTGCTACAAGATTGATGGGCATTAAAACAGATTATAATTTGGTGAAGACTGTGTGGATGCGATTGCTGATTTTGTAAAAGGTATTCTACCGAGGATAATGTAGCTCTGGTTCATACTACGAGGTTCAGAAACTCGTAGCTGGTCTTGGTTTATCGTATCGGTAATAGATGTATGCAGCGACAATGCATGATTTATTGGAGGGTGGATGAACAGCGGGTTACATGCAAATTTTGTGGAAAGCCTCGTTATAAAGATACAATTGGAAGAGTTCGGTGCCATATAAAAGGATGTGGTATTTACCTTTGGCGGAAAGGTTGCGGAGGTTGTATATCATGCGAGCGCCTGTGCTGACCAATGAGATGGCATGCGGAGCACTCAACGAGATGGTGAGATCAGACATCCTTCAGATGCAAAAGCGTGGAAGCATTTCCAATCAAAGTATCCGACTTTGCGTATGAGAGAAGAAATGTCTACCTTGGATTATGTACGATGGTTTCAGTCCGTTTGGCAAGAGTGGAAGACGGTATTCTCTATGGCCCGTCATTCTTACACCATACAACCTCCCCAAACTTGTGCTTGCGGCGAGAGTTTTGTTTCTCTCGATTCGTTCCCGGACCAGAGCATCCTAAGAGATCACTTGATGTGTTTCTTCAGCCACTAATATATGAGTTGCAACAACTATGGGCTCAAGGTGCTGAAACATACGATGTTTCGTGTAAAGAAAACTTTCAAATGCGGCGGTACTAATGTGGACAATAAGTGATTTTCCAGCATATGGTATGTTGTCTGGATGGACAGCATGGAAGGCTATCATGTCCATATTGTCAAGATAACACTGATGCTTTCCAACTAAAGCACGGAAGGAAAGCGTGTTGGTTTGACATCACGGAGATTCTACCACCTGATCATCCATATCGTAGGAGTAGGAATTTGTTTACTAAGAACAAGAGGGTGTTTGACAGTCCACCTCCGGAAATTTGTGGGAAAGATTTGAAGATACAACTAAGAGATTTTGGTGCGAAAGGGCCGGAAGTCGGTGGACATGGCGTTTTTCGGTAGATCTGTTGGAGAACTACATAAGCGGCACAAAAAGTATTTTTCGGATCTGCCATCTGGGAGGATCATCTGCTAAGGCATAATTTAGATGTCATGCATATTGAGAAGAACTTTTGACAATCTCATGAACACGATCCTTAATGTTCAAGGTAAAACAAAGGATAATTTGAAGTCAAGACTGGATTTAGTCGATATATGTGCTCGTTCGAGAACTTCATGTTGATGAGAATGGTAGGGCTCCTTTTCCCATATACCGACTTGATGCAGCGGAAAAGATCGTTCTTTGATTGGATTTCAAGCGATGTGGAATTTCAGACGGTTCGCATCAAATTTCGCGTAGCGTATCGGCGAAAGGAAGGAAAGTTTACGGCGAAAAGCCACGATTGCCATGTAATGATGCAGCGCCTCCTTCCGTTCGCCTTCAAGGAAATATTACCACGAAATGTTCATGAAGCAATTGCAGGGATAAGTGGTTTCTTCGCGATTTATGCGAGATCAGTGACTCTTGAAGGTATTGAAAATTTGAAGACTAACATAGCCGTGATTGATTGCAACCTTGAGAAGATATTTCCTCCCTCATTTTTGATGTTATGGAGCATCTTGTTATTCAC
Source organism: Brassica carinata (assembly GCA_016771965.1). Classification (NCBI taxonomy): domain Eukaryota; kingdom Viridiplantae; phylum Streptophyta; class Magnoliopsida; order Brassicales; family Brassicaceae; genus Brassica; species Brassica carinata. Next base: position 63,840,616 of record CM028698.1, on the reverse strand, counting down.
CGGCAAGAGAATTGGAACTTGGTGGTCTGTGCGGTATAGATGGATGTATCGTATGGCGGTATATGTTCCATTTGAAGAAGATGGTGAAAAATTTAAGTAGGGTGGAAGGTTCTATATGCCTGATGATCAATGAAGAAACTTCAAACTTTGCGAGTACTACTTTCCAGCGAAGTTCGGACCAAAAGCGAAGACACGCTTCGGCATGATGATAGAGGCTAACGGGCAACATATCATGTTACGGTTCCAGACATTTTCACAGACGTTGGACGACTTAGCGGAAAACCAAAGGACCGTCGACTTCTTGGCGAGGCGCAGTCATTTGCAAACATATTTGCTCACCAACTGCGAAGACGTTCTTCAATATGAGAGGTAAATAAATGAGCTTACAAATTTTTATTTTAACAAGTTGAAATTTAAATCTTAATTAATTACATTATTGTCATCATATACATGATTTTCATGGCGAAAAGCGGTTCGAGTATAGATACTCACGGAGGACCTAACTAGAAGAAATGAAGCGAGAGAATTTCTTGGATGGATGTTTACTTATGTGAGTGCTTTAAACAAATTAAAATATATTTTATCACATATTTATACTAATTCACATTTATTGATATAATATATATATATGTGCTATTAATAGGTGTCTGCTGGTTTGGCGGAGGTGAAACATTTGACGATTGGATCATTGAGATGGTCGTTGGACCAAACTTTGTTGTGAAGTCATATCGAGATTTTGTACTCGAGGATATGCATTCACAACTCGAAGAGGAGACGCTCGAGTACGACTTATGATGCTGGCGTTTGTTACGCATCGAGAGATGATGTATACTACGGACACATACATGAGATTTTGGAAATCAAGTATTTGGGCATGGTTGATCATGCTCGCATCGCTTTCTATTGTGATTGGCACGACAACACCCGGATCGAGGTGTGAGAACAGATGCATTTGGTGTTATATCAAGAAATTCGGCGAAGTGCAATATTATGATCCTTTCATTCTTGCTTCCCAGCCGATCAGGTAATTAAATGTTAATTATTCAGAATGATTCATCATCATGTGTATTAATTTATAATTTTTCTAAATGTTACAGGTTTGTTATATCAAGTACCCGGGTAAGGAGCAGAGATGATCCATGGGTTATCGTTACAAGACTCAACCCGAGAGGCCGAAGTTCGTGGAAGTTCGAGCTGGAAGACCCACTACAACCAAGCACATCCGGCAAGCGTAGTGCAGCGAAGATTTAGCTGGAGTTGGCCTTGTAGTCGATTTAACCGACTTTGGAGAGGAAGCCGTCGTTCACGTAGAGGATGAACCAAGAATTGGAGAGTTTCACCAAGATCCAGATTCGATTCATCCGGTGATGATGACTCGGAAACAGACTACCATTGAACTTATTTTTTTTAAGAAATACCGAGGAAATTCCGAGGAACACTTGATATAACCTCTTTCCTTGGATAATAGTTATTTGGTTTATCTAGCAAGGCAAAGCTGAATACTAATTAAAAGCTACACAAAACACAACCAAATAAAACAAAGAAACCATGTAAAAGAAATACTGAACTCATAATTAAGAAACCTAAAAACTCAGTTCAAAATTAATGTAAAATAAGACCATAAAGCGTTAGAATAGAAAAGAAAATAAAATAGCCGGTGATAGCTCCTACTCCTCGTCTCCTGCTCCGGATGTTCCTGCATCGTTGGGTCTCTTGGACCTCTTTCTTACCATGTGTGTACCACTCGAACCGAACCGAGCTGGATGGAGAGTTGTCCGATGAACTACATCATCCTTTTGGCAACGACACGGCCTGATACGTGAAATGGCAGCCCAGATCTTGTGTAGCATGTCGTTGTTTGTCTTTATGCTCGATCTCTCCAATGTTGTTGCTGGCGAAGTGGCGTTCGGTGGAAGCTCTTGCAGCTTATCTTGGTGAGTCGATGGGAGTAGGCGATGGGGTTGTGAATCATCCGAATGGCTTGTGCAGCCTCATCTTGTCCTTCTTCATCAACCACGCCTTGCCTTTGGTCCGATATTTTGGCGTGAAGAAGGATGGCTTGTCTACTAGTGCGGTAGCGGGGTAGAAACTCAACCGCAGCCTCGAAAGTAGAGCAACAGCCGATCCGAGGCAGGTGGCGGTAGAGTGTTTTCTTCGCCGGTCTGGAATACGTAGGCGTAAGGACCATCCGATCGATCCTCAGTGGGGACCAGCTATGAACTCCTTACTTACTAGAGAAATGACATCCGGTAGTTCCAAGCAATGTTGTTCGATCGTCGGTGCTACGGTGGTTCTCACGATCTACACCCACATGTCTAAGGATCCGAGTAATCACGCACCAAATCCACATGCATTGCTCTTGGATTTGGTTACTTTCCCTGTATCCTGCTAAGTTTGCGGCCAGCACCGCTCCATGTTGAAGGCGTAGCAGGTGGGAATGTAGAGTTTCCAAATGCCGGTAGCAAATGCCTCACACCTTGGTACAGGAGGCACAACTCCCATTGCGTGACTGATGCGGCTGTGGTTGTCCCGTATAGCAATGAGCCAATGAGGCGTGTCGCATATCTCATCTTGGGCTCGGATAAGTGACTCCTTTGCACGAGAAGATCTATAAACCCACAGTGCCAATCGTTTCCCGAAGTTCAACAGCTCGAAGTCCAATAAAGACCATATGTCCTCTCCCCGCACTCAATCCAAATAGTCCGCAGAGGTCCGTGAAAGATACCTCATAGTATACTTTCTGCACTACGAATGCCGGAAAACCTTCGATGGCTATCATCGGACGGGTGACGATGCGGATGCTATGAATGGCGTACCAACTCGGATAAGTGGGTTCCTTGAGGTTGCATAGTTGGCTGGACCCATGTTCGAACAGTCCTTCATATGCGCTTTGATTCCCAATATTGTCATCGTCTCGGGACATGCTAGTTGTGTAGCCGAACGGCTACCTTCTTCATGTTGTTGTAGTGGGTGGTATCGACTTATCCCACTTCTTTGGCCTTTGCTTCTCCAATGTGACGAACCCGCTTCTTGTGTGTTTTTCTTTGCTGATGTTTTCGTGCGCTTCATTCTCTACAAAATAGAATCATTGCTCTCAACATGGTTATAATCAATTAAGAAGGCAAAGCTGAACATGAAAATGAAAAGCAAAATCGAGTTGTGATAAAAAAAGCGAAATTGAAAAAATTCTCTATCCCTAAATCATCTCAAATCATGTTCCAAACTCGTTGATCCGAGACAATTGTGTTCTATTCCATGTTTAAACATCTGTTTCATGCATATTTGATCAAGGAATCAACACGAAATAAGAAATTCACAAAACCCAAAAATTGCTCAAGAACACGATTTGAATGTGGAGATTCATGAGTATACCTGTCTTAGGGTGAAGGCGAGTGTAGGAATCAGGTAGAGCTCGAAAAATCAAGTGGAATAGAGCCCAAAATTGTTAAAATCGGATGATTATAGAGAGAGAATTATAGGGAAATCGGAGGGATGAGAGTTCTAAGGTTTAGATCCAAAAGGTCGGGTTTTGCCTTATAATTCTGTTTTCGAACGCATCGATCGATGCGTTTTGTTCTATAACGCATCGATCGATCACATTCTTACGGCCGGGCCATCTTGGTATCGATCGATGCGTTTTGTTATAGCATCGATCGATGCGTTTTAAAAACATACAAGATTTTCAGGAAATTCGAGCAATTCAGATTGTCGATCGATCGATGGGATACTCATCGATCTATCACAATCTTACGCCCGTCCATCCTAGTAATCGATCGATGCGTTTGTGTTCTATAACGATCGATCGATGCATTTTAAAAACATACAAGATTTTCCGGCGAAATTCGAGCAATTCAGATTGTCGATAGATCGATGGGTTACTCTCATCGATCGATCACAATCTTACGCCCGTCCATCCTAGTGTCGATCGATGCGTTTTGTTCTATAACGCATCGATCGATGCATTTTAAAAACATACAAGATTTTCGAGGAAATTCGAGGAACAATTCAGATTGTCGATAGATCGATGGGATACTCTCATCGATCGATCACAATCTTACGCCCGGCCATCTTAGTGTCGATCGATTTGTTTTGTTCAAAACGCATCGATCGATCGTTTAAAAAATTACGTTTTGAAACCCCAAACACTAGTTAATTGAATTTCCTCGGAATATTCGAGGAAATTCGAGGAAGAAGAGGGTTTCGTTGAGTTCCCTCGAATAATCCGAGGAAATTCGAGAAATAGGTTTTAAACCGAAAACAACGTTTTGCCGTTTGAATAACACCTATATAACCCTTATTAAGTGTCTTACGCTCATTATGAAGTCAAAAATTTGTTCCTTACCGTATAATTAACACTTTTCCGATTGTATGAGCGAAATCTGCAACATAAGAGAAACACTTATACCTTTTAACGAACGGTAAAGGGAATACTTTCAATTAGTTTTGAAATTTGTTATTTCATGGTTTATGCTCATGTATACAAAGAATCCTCAATGGTATGCATTACAATTGTATAAGAAATGAAATACGCAAAAAATTGATGTTTTGAAACCCCAAACACTAGTTCCTCGGTATTTCCTCGGAATATTCGAGGAAATTCGACGGATATTTTACTATCTGTCGGAATTTCCTCGAATATTTTCATTTTACCGGCAAATATTTGCGAAAATTGAAATTAGAATTCGACGGATAATGTCCGCCGGACCCTAGGTTTTATAACCACGAGCCTCTTCTTCTTCCCCATTTCTCTCTTCTTCCTCTGTGCCTCCTCTCCCTCCTCTCCGTGAAAACCCCTTCTCTCCGGCGATATCTCCGTGATCTCCTCTTCTCTTACACAAATCATGTAAGGACCCTATCCCATTCTCTTAGGTTCTATTTGTTAGGTTTTGTGTAGTTTTGATAGATTTTTGTTAGGGTGATTGGTTAGGATTGTGATTTGGTTGTATAATAGGTTTAGAATTGTGATTTGGTTGAATAATTTGTTTTGTTGAATTGATTTAGAATTTTTTATAATTTTTTATTTTTTGTATTTATAAAATCAATTTTTGTATATAAAATCGATTTTTGTATTTTACAAAACGATTTTTCTATATAAATTGATTTTTGGATTTTACAAAAAAATTTCTATATAAATTGATTTTTGGATTTTACAAAACATTTTAATTATTAAACAATTTTTATTTATTAAAACTATTTTTGTTTATTAGAACTATTTTTATATATTTATTAAAAAATTTAATATATATAAATCTTTTTCGTGATTAAATTATTTGGGATTTTTTTAATAAAAAATTAATTTATATATTTCTGTATTTATTAAATATATATTTTTAATTTACAGTCTCATGATGATCGACCTCGCCTCGACAGCCGCCGTGGTCGTGGTACGGGAGCCCCTGATTCCAGCCATTTTCAGGATTGCCCTTCGCCCACAGCTCCAACCATACATCTCCCTCTCGCTGCACCCGCCATGCTCCTCTCGCCCCCGGCCAGATCCGCCTCGTTCCTCCGGTCCTCCGGAGTGATGAGGGTTGCGGAGTTGGTTCAACAACCCGGTCGTGACCATCTTCGTATCTCACTCCGTATCCACATGGACGGGTCAAACATGGTAATTAAACATTTTTTTCTTTAAATTTGGATTCATTATTAACCGTTTGTTCTTTTAAAACATACAAGATTTTCCGAGGAAATTCGAGGAACAATTCAGATTGTCGATAGATCGATGGGTTACTCTCATCGATCGATCACAATCTTACGCCCGTCCATCCTAGTAATCGATCGATGAAGTTCAAAACGCATCGATCGATGCGTTTTTTTAAAAAAAATTACGTTTTGAAACCCCAAACACTAGTTCGTCGGAATTTCCTCGGAATATTCCGAGGAAATTTCGAGGAAGAAGAGGGTTTCGTTGAGTTCCCCGAATAATGAGGAAATTCGAGGAAATAGGTTTTAAACCGAAAACAACGCTTTGCCGTTTGAATAACACTATATAACCCTTATTAAGTGTCTTACGTTCATTATGAAGTCAAAAATTTGTTCCTTACCGTATAATTAACACTTTTCCGATTGTATGAACGAAATCTCGCAACATAAGAGAAACACTTATACCTTTTAACGAACGGTAAAGGGAATACTTTCAATTAGTTTTGAAATTTGTTATTTCATGGTTTATGCTCATGTATACAAAGAATCCTCAATGGTATGCATTACAATTGTATAAGAAATGAAATACGGCAAAAAAAATTGATGTTTTGAAACCCCAAACACTAGTTCCTCGGTATTTCCTCGAATATTCGAGGAAATTCGACGGATATTTTACTATCTGTCGGAATTTCCTCGAATATTTTCATTTTACCGGGCAAATATTTCGCGAAAATTGAAATTAGAATTCCGACGGAATTCCGACGGATAATGTCCGTCGGACCCTAGGTTTTATAACCACGAGCCTCTTCTTCTTCCCCATTTCTCTCTTCTTCCTCTGTGCCTCCTCTCCCTCCTCTCCGTGAAAACCCCTTCTCTCCGGCGATATCTCCGTGATCTCCCTCTTCTCTTACACAAATCATGTAAGGACCCTATCCCATTCTCTTAGGTTCTATTTGTTAGGTTTTGTGTAGTTTTGATAGATTTTTGTTAGGGTGATTGGTTAGGATTGTGATTTGGTTGTATAATAGGTTTAGAATTGTGATTTGGTTGAATAATTTGTTTTGTTGAATTGATTTAGAATTTTTTATAATTTTTTATTTTTGTATTTATAAAATCAATTTTTGTATATAAAATCGATTTTTGTATTTTACAAAACGATTTTTCTATATAAATTGATTTTTGGATTTTACAAAAAAATTTCTATATAAATTGATTTTTGGATTTTACAAAACATTTTAATTATTAAACAATTTTTATTTATTAAAACTATTTTTGTTTATTAGAACTATTTTTATATATTTATTAAAAAATTTAATATATATAAATCTTTTTCTGTGATTAAATTATTTGGGATTTTTTTAATAAAAAATTAATTTATATATTTCTGTATTTATTAAATATATATTTTTAATTTACAGTCTCATGATGATCGACCTCGGACAAATCGCCGGTCGGTGGTAACGGGAGCCAGCCTCGGATTCCAGCCATTTTCGGATTGCCCTTCGCCCACAGCTCCAACCATACATCTCCCTCTCGCTGCACCCGCCATGCTCCTCTCGCTCATTGCTGCATCGCTCCTGTTCCTCCGGTCCTCCGGAGTGATGAGGGTCATGGAGTTGGTTCAACAGCCCGGCCGTGACCATCTTCGTATCTCACTCGTATCCACATGGACGGGTCAAACATGGTAATTAAACATTTTTTTCTTTAAATTTGGATTCATTATTAACCGCTTGTTCTTTTAATAAGGTTCAACCGATCCGAACGGATCAGCGCATGGATCAACCGTATGATGTACTCGCCCTCGACAAGGACATCCGACTTTCACTCACTTCTCAACCGACAAGCAGGTTCTCGCGGGTTTCACGGTTTATGTAAGTATTCTAATTTTTACTTATATTTTTAATCTTTAATATAAATTTTCTACTAATTGTGTTTTTTTCAGCAAGAGTTCAACTGGAATTCGATGAGACGCTCTTTATCTATCACCACTTCGCCCATAAAGTAATGGACAACTATGGGAAGCAGATCCACGAGTGGAAGAAGAAGTGGGAAATCAATAAGGTTCGATTTAATTTATTAAACAATTTTTAATTTATTAAACTATTTTTAATTTATTAAACTTTTACTTTTTTAATTAAAAGGTCCCAAAGTCGATGAACGATACGGTCTGGAAGGAGTTGTGTGCATTGGGATAAGGAGGAGACGAAGAAACTTCTTCCACCAACTCCACCAACCGCAGAGCACAGAAGGGAAGGGCATCTACAAGCATAACTTGGTGCTCAATCTATTGCCACTCTGAGATCGCATGGTAAGTTCAACCGCTTTTTCTTCAATTATTTGAGTTTCAGAATTTAAATTTATTGTGCATTTCTTCTAATTTCTAATGTTTCTTTAATTTTATGTTTTTTTTCAAGCGGAAGAAAATGATGGCGAGCGGTCGATGATCTCGCCTCTAATGAGGAGGGCGATACCAACAAGAAGACCGCCAGATTGATGACGGTCTTGTGAGGGACGGGTCGACCTGGTCCAAACTCAGGTGGTAGGCGAAGTGTCTCAGCTTCAAACCGAGGATGACGCTCGACGGCTTCACCAACTTGTCCGGTTTGAATCAACGAAATCGTTGAATCCGTAAGTTTTTTTTAAGTTCAATTCATTTATTTCTTGGTTTAAATTTCTAAATTTGGCTTTTCTATTCAGTCGGTTCCAAAGAAGAAGGGACGCTTGTTCGGTTTGGGTCGTCGCACCCGGTCGGTTCCTCCTTCTTCGCACCACCGCCCTTTGTTGATCCGTAAGTACTTACGGCTCAGTTGAAGGACAAAGATGATCGAATATCTTTGTTGGAGACCCGATGGCGGCTCAACAGCGGCTATGAGGCACGAGGAGGCTGAACCAGCAAATGATGGAGATGATGCAGAGGATGTACCGAACGAGGTGTTCCCGGACGTGCGGACCCGTAGTTTTTTTCCCCAATCTCGAATGTTTTATTTTTATTTGTGAAACTTTGAATATTAATTAGTATGATTTCAATTTTACTTTTAATTTCATATTTTCAATTTAAATTTCAGAAATTTTATTTTTCAAAAATTAATATTTTTACATTTCGAGGAAATTAATTATATTTTTCACTACATCGATCGATCGTTTTGAACAAAAACGATCGATCGATCCGTTTTTAAAACATAGCGAGGACATTTCCTCGAATTTTCCGAGGACAACTCCTCGGAAAATTCGAACGGATCCTCGAATATACCGAGGAACAGTTCCTCGAATAAACCGAGGAAAAGTCCGTCGGTATACTCCTATCGATCGATGTATATATGTCCAAACACGATCGATCGATGAACTTCCGGAATTATCCCGACGAAGTTCTACCTCGGTATATTCGAGGACTTTTCCGACAAACAAGGGATCCTCGAATTTCCTCGAATTTATTTCCTCGAATTCGCCGAAAATTCGAGGATTTCAGAGGAAAAAGAAATTCGAGGAATTATTTCCGACGACGATTGCCGAATTGCGCCGAATAACGTTATTCAACGAAATTCGGCGATTTTTCCCTCGAATCCTTGATGTTTTCTTGTAGTGATCCAGATAATAGGTAGGAGCATAAACTGAAACATTCTGGAGCTACAAAGATAGTTATTAAATCGTTAGTACCACATAAAACATTCCTCCTAGAGTAGCTGTTAATACGAATAACAGAAACTCTGTTATAGCCATTTCTGTACATTCAATGTACTCTACGGATAAAGGAATACAGAGAGCTGGAATATTACAGGAGGGACTATTTACAGCAGTAATGTTTTGATCAAACTCGTTTTGGCAAAGAAATCAATCACTTCTTCAGATTACCATCTTGCATCTCTCTACATTCAACAACAACTTCGTAGAGTGAGAAGTCACACATATCCTGTTTGTGTGCTTTGTTGGTCTTAGTTTTTATTTATGTTTAATGTACTTAATTAAATTATATAATTAATAGGGAATGAATGTTGGTTTGGGTCGCCTGCACCGGTCGGTTCCTCCTTCTTCGCACCACCGCCCTTTGTTGATCCGTAAGTACTTACGGCTCAGTTGAAGGACAAAGATGATCGAATATCTTTGTTGGAGACCGATGGGCTCAACAAGCGGCTATGAGGCACGAGGAGGCTGAACCAGCAAATGATGGAGATGATGCAGAGGATGTACCCGAGCGAGGTGTTCCGGACGTGCGGACCCGTAGTTTTTTCCCCAATCTCGAATGTTTTATTTTTATTTGTGAAACTTTGAATATTAATTAGTATGATTTCAATTTTACTTTTAATTTCATATTTTCAATTTAAATTTCAGAAATTTTATTTTTCAAAAATTAATATTTTTACATTTCGAGGAAATTAATTATATTTTTCACTACATCGATCGATCGTTTTGAACAAAAACGATCGATCGATCCGCTTTTTTAAAACATAGCGAGGACATTTCCTCGAATTTTCCGAGGACAACTCCTCGGAAAATTCGAACGGATCCTCGAATATACCGAGGAACAGTTCCTCGAATAAACCGAGGAAAAGTCCGTCGGTATACTCTATCGATCGATGTATATATGTCCAAACACGCGATCGATGAACTTCCGGAATTATCCCGACGAAGTTCTACCTCGGTATATTCGAGGACTTTTCCGACAAACAAGGGATCCTCGAATTTCCTCGAATTTATTTCCTCGAATTCGTCGAAAATTCGAGGGATTTCAGAGGAAAAAGAAATTCGAGGAATTATTTCCGGCGGCGTATTTAAATTGAATTGCGTCGAATAACGTTATTCAACGAAATTCGGCGATTTTTCCCTCAGAATCCTTGATGTTTTCTTGTAGTGATCCAGATAATAGGTAGGAGCATAAACTGAAACATTCTGGAGCTACAAAGATAGTTATTAAATCGTTAGTACCACATAAAAACATTCCTCCTAGAGTAGCTGTTAATACGAATAACAGAAACTCTGTTATAGCCATTTCTGTACATTCAATGTACTCTACGGATAAAGGAATACAGAGAGCTGGAATATTACAGGAGGGACTATTTACAGCAGTAATGTTTTTGATCAAACTCGTTTTGGCAAAGAAATCAATCACTTCTTCAGATTACCATCTTGCATCTCTCTCTCTCTCTACATTCAACAACAACTTCGTAGAGTGAGAAGTCACACATATCCTGTTTGTGTGCTTTGTTGGTCTTAGTTTTTATTTATGTTTAATGTACTTAATTAAATTATATAATTAATAGGGAATGAATGTTGTTTTTGTGATTTTCACCTTTCTGTACTATTTTGTGACAAAACTTGTTTGAATGCTATCTGAGGTATTTTACTCTTATCTTAAACATAATTTAGATGACATGTCAATGAATATTGTTAGGGATAATTAATTTAGGAAACATTTTTTTGTGCTTAGACAAGGACGCCAACCTTTTTAATGCTTGAACGAATTATATGGTCTTCGAATCATGTTTTTTCCTGCCTCCGAATAAAATGGTAAACTTTTAATAAATGGAAACCTTTCCATATTTTACGATATGAAAGGATTTAACCTAAATTTCGACTACAAGAATCTATAAAAGAAGATTTCTAAACTCTAAAAAAGGATAAAATATTATTCAATTTGACTATAGAAGCAAACAACTATAGAACTAGAGTTTCCAGACCAACGCGTTGAGTTCATGCTATATTGATCAATAAAACATCATCACTTTTGATCTATTCCTCATGTTTTATTGCACTACTTTCTGCTTTCGTAGTATCATGAAGAACCATGTTTTATTTTTTTCCTAATAGTTTGACACTAAAAAGGAGAGGGTGACCAAAACTATTTAACGAAGTCAACTCACGAGCTCAGCTCAAAACCTTGTATAGACAAATCACCAAGATGAATTCCACCAAGGAAAACACCAACCACACAATTAATCTCATAATCATCTCAAGGTTTCAGACATTGAAAGAGAGACAGTAAAAGAATACTCCAAGCAGTTAGAATACAACATACAAAAACTATCACATTTGAAGATGAGAAGAAAACTCAGTCTTTAACACTCCGGAAAAAACTACGCATGTTCTGGATCCGTGTTCAACATGTTGAACATATGAAGTCCATATATACTCTGGTTGGAGGAGCTAACACGACTCAACGAGCTATATTATCGAATGGAGAACTGACTGAAGAAATCAGTATTGCGAATGTAGGCCGTGTTAACCCGACCAAATACAATTACGATTCAGACACAAATACTGATACCGAAAATGCAGGAATCAGTCGCGGTTAAAAGTTACAAATTTTTTTATGATAATAAATGTTTTAGCATTATGATTATGTGTCAAGTGTCAACTATTTAGACTATTTCTTTCTCTCGATGAGGTAGCATCATGAGTTACAATTTTATTAATATAGGTTTTAAATTTAATACACACGACGATACATATGACCTGATGACCAAAAATACATTTGCTAGTTTAAAACATCTTCTGAAGTCCATATTACCATTTTATAGGGATCTATTAATACATGCTTTGATAATCATTAATTTAATATGGTTTCATTAGATAACTTTTAAGTTTGTAGTTAATCTTTTAATTATGGATTTAGCACTAAATAATGAAGTTAAAAATTAGCGATTTGTTTATAGTGTCTACAGTGCCGTTAATGATATTAACAGATCCAGGCTGTAAAATGGTAACACAGGCTTTGATAAATGTATTAAATTAGAAAATAAAATTTGGTGTATCAAACAGGCCATGTTAAAAGTGTGTATTTAGACCAGATATTAATAAGTTGTGTACTATGATGAATACACTGTTCTGAAGTAATGAACTAGAGACTGGATTGGATGTTAGTAAAGTGGTTAGAGATCGAAAGTTATTTGATTAAACCAAAACACAACACTATTTGACACTGATAATTATCCTTACTGACCCCAGTAATTCATACACTGTAAGTCCCCTTTACAAAGATGAAAGTTCCAACTTGGAAATATAGGGTAAACTTCAATATCATATCTTACATATGATCTTTAACATTGAGCCTCTCTTTTTCTTTAAATAATTTTTAAGTTTTAACCTTAAATCAAATAAAACACTATCTTTTATCTCTTCTTTCTTTGTTTCAAGTGCTTTTACTTCGAAAAATCTTAATGTCGTGAAGAATCCTACTTTGTTTTACTATATCACACAGTAAAATTATTTTAAAAATTATTATATGTATTATTTAATTTTGGTTAAAAATAGAGTTTTTGATAACATAATATATGAATGATTTGTTCGCTGAAATTGATTATTAAGAATTATAAATTTTATTAAAGTAAAGAATATTTTAGAATTTCTTCATGTATAAGTTATTCCATTTTTAAAAGCCCATAATATTTATAAAAAGTTTTTAAATTAGTTTTACTTAATTATAATAATTATATAATTGAAATTCATGAAGATCGATGTGAATGTTACACGAAGAAACAAACTTTTTCATAAAATAATTTTGAAGATATTTTATTATTTTAGAAAAGAGTAATCTATAACAAAAATAATATTTAAAAAGAAAACGAAAAATAAATGTGAATAATATCAACTAACTATAATTATTTTGATTATTAAAATTATATATATATATAGTGAGAATTTATGTGTATAGAAACCTCCAAAAATCTGGCATCTTCACAGCTAGGTTCGTAAAATTGGATTCTAGGAAAGTTTTGTTTTATATGGACCTAAGAACAGATAGAATAATGGAGTGTTTGTTACCGCGAAAAAGAAAAGCTTAATACCCTAGCTGCTCTCAGACACGAGCATCGAGGAGACCTTGCGATTCACGATCTCCGGCGCCGGTGAGGCTCTTTATCGCCGGCGCTTTTATCGCCGGCGCTGGCCACCATCTCTTCTCTGCTCTCTACTCTTCACGCTACTGCTTTGTTTTCGCTCTGCTTTGTTTCTCTTCATGTTCTGTGAAGGAAGGAGATCCCGACGAAGCACGTGACGAGGACCATCGATCTGGTTCTCCGTTCTCGTCCTCTTGATGTCTCTTCCCTATCGTTTGTTCTGTTCACCAGAAATGAGTCGGGAGGACTCTCCCACCGCTGCTGTGCTTTGTTTATGGGGGGTAATCTCCATTGAACCCATGTGTTACCGCCGACGGAGAAGTCACACAGAAGGCTTTGTCCAAGCTCTTCAATCTGCCATGGAGCATCATGTTCATCACTTGTGCTCTCCCTTTCTTCAACAAGGAAAAGCTGAGTCCAAAATCTTCTCGGGTTTTGCTTCCCTCCAGTTCCAGCGCCAGATCCGTAGCATCCTCCGACCAGATCCGAGTTTGTTTGGCAAACTTATACCGTCCTTGACAACCTTACAACCATGTCTTCATCTGTTTGTGAATCTGATGTCCGATGTAGGTGGGAATCCACTCCGGCATCTATCTCTGAGCCATTTGTTTTTGAATCTGGTGTCCGATGTAGGTGGGAATCCACTCCGGCGTCCAGCTCTGAGCCATCAAAAACTAGTAAGGTCATGTTGTCTGCGCACAACTTCAATCTCCTCCTCTGTTGCGGAGAGTATTTCACTACCATATCTCTTTTCTATGAATGGAGAAAAATTTTCGGATTCTTTTTCGAGCTTTAGTTTCAGTTTACTCACCGGTTTGTTACTTTGTGGAGCGGTCTGTACGGGGCCTGAAGGTGCAATCGAGACTACTTCGGTTTTTCTTGTTGGTGAGAACTGTCTCTCAACGTCACTTGTGACTATCTCTAAGCTGTTCGACTTTGTCGTGAAAGCTTCCCTGACGCATTCAAGCATCGTCTCGAATTCGCTGTCATCTTCGGTTGAAGACTTATCTCGTTTAGCTTATTTATTTGTTGCATTTTATGCTTATGGACAAAGAAGATGGATGATTCCCTCTTTTTGTTGTATGGAAGAAGATTGAGTTTTTAATGAAAGTAAGTTTGTGTTTCAAAAAAGGAAAGTTTTGTTTATTTATTTTTTTAAAATCAGAAGATGCCACCATTTTATCTCTACAAAACCGCGTATTTGTAGAAAAGAAAGAAGCCCACGGAGTTTGACACTTCCCCGTGACTCGTGAATAAATTCAATAGACAAGTGTGCTTTTGTGTGATTCAAACTACTATATATACAGTTGGGGTCTACGTATGACAATTGAGAGAAGAACAAACTGACAAGTGACAATGAAGAAAACAACACAAACTTCTTTTTTTCTCCTACGTTTGCTGCTTCTTATATGCCTAGTCTTTCAAGTTTGTGTCACAGAGGCTAGATTCCGCCACCTAGGTCAGTTTCTTCTTACTTTGTAAATCTCTTTCACAGTTAAATTTTTGCAATTTACTATACTCTCTCTCTACTTATAGCTCAGGTGTTTTTTTTCTTCTTTTTAACATATTGACTCGTGTGTTAAAAGGCGAGGAACGGATTGGCAGTTTTCCCTCCCGTTCACGTAAAGGCAAAATCGGACGGAGAGAATAAGCTACGGTGGCACGTAGAGGTGCTCCTATGGGAAGTGAAGTTACGGGAATAATGAAACTGGCATTGTCAAACAGGTCGCGGACCTCCCCGTGTTCATTCCAAATAAATTGTTTTACGCTTTGCTAAGGATTATCGCTTAATTGAGACTTTTTTTTTTGTTCACTTGAGACATTTTCTATTCTCTTATAAAAATCATGTGTACATGGTAAAAATAAAGTTTACATTAATGTTTTTCATCAAAACAATTCAGCTAACTCACTAGACAAGCTCACAATCTCTCAATCATAAGAGCCGGACACCGGGACTAACGCAGCATAAAGACGATTGAGAGCGAGGGCCGAAATATAAAAACAAAAAATTTAAATTTTTGTAAAAAATATATAGATAAATAATTATAAGAAACTTTAAAATTTTAGATATAATGGTAAATTTAGAACTTATAATTAAAAAAATCAAACAAAATTATTAAATTTTAAAATTACTTGATAAAATGTACGATTAATAAATTTTTTTGAACAGGGTCTAAAATTAATTTGAGACGACCCTGCAGACACGCAGAGTTACTCTGAAACGTAAAAGCAGAGCAATCTAGAAACGATGAACACTGAATATTAACGAGTGTAGGATCTTTTGATGTGAGAGTCCATATGCACAAGAAATCCATTACTTCATATTACAGTCTTGCCTCTCTCTCTCTATCTCTACATTCAGCAATAACTTCTTAGAGTGAGAGTCATATATATCCTGTTTGTATGCTTTTGTTGATTTTAGTTTTGATTTATGTTTAAAGTACTTAATTTAATTATCTAAACTATACTAAAAAAAAAATATGGAGAGATTCTAGCCTGTCCACGTCACTTATTAAATTTCTCCAATCACAATATTTCAGTAAAACATGTCAGATGGGCTATTACTAAAGTTTTTTTGCTTATTGCCTTAATGGGGTTGTACGGTTTAATTGTTGGGCTGCTATGTTGTTTAGCTGGGCTCTTTAATCATCAATTTCGTAGCCCAATTCTATTGAAATTCACCGAGTTCTTTTTTTTTCTTTTCTGAAAAAAATTCTCCGTCTTCTTGAGACTCCATCTTCTTGCCATCGACTTCTAGGGTTAATGTTGTTCAAGCTCCGGTTTGAGACGAATCTTTGTAACGCATAGATGGATTGAGATTTTTTTCCGATCGTCTCAGTTTCTTATTGCCTGAACCGTTACGGGATGCATTAATTCTAATCCATTAATGACCTTTGTAACTCCTTCAACCCACTCCGAGCACGATTAACTCATTCAATGCTTCTCTCCAAATCTCTTTCGGCTTTCATATTTTTTACTCTATGTAAGCCTCTCTACAGTCATGATGAATTCTCAACTGTTTCTGTCTGAGCTCCACAGGAATTGAGTTTACTTAGCTGAGAAAAAGAGGAATCGAGTTTCTTAAGTTTGATGGAAAGCTGGCTCCGAAGGCGAGTCTTACAGGAGTTCAATGAAACCAAACAGAAAACAGTAAGCCAGTGGATCGCGTTTCTAACGAAACTTGAAACGTTTTCTATTGGATCAGAGAGATTAAAAGTTTTTATGCTTCTACAGGTTCTGCTTACATCTCTGAAAGCTGGAGGAGTCGGTCTGGATCTGACCGCAGCTTCAAACGTCGTCTTCAAGCTTGCGGTTAAATTCTACGGCTATGGAAGAGGAAGCAATCATGAGAATCCATCTCATAAGAAAGAATTTTATGCGCATAAGATTTTTTGTTATATTATTTAGATCATTATTAAAAAAAATCACACGTAGAGTACAATTCACTTATAACCTGTCAAACACTTGAAAAAAAGAAAGATATTAGCTCATGTTTCCTTTTCGTATGATGCAACAGCTTAAAAACCGAAAATAGGTTCGCTTAACAAGGAAAGAGAAACATGGTTGATGACCTGATTCTAGACAGCTTATCAATACTGTTGTTCTTTTTATTTGTTGGTAATTGTTTCTTACTTCACTGAGACATGTTTTCTGTTCCAGCTAGAGCATTTGGAGAAAGAAACATTGAAATGGTGCAGAGAAATCACATGGAACAGTTCTACTGCAATTTGTGTGCTGAATGCAGGATTGCACTCAGTGATGGGAATGGCAGACTTCAACTATGTCATTTCCACATACTGGTTAGTCGTAGTGACATACTCATTATAACATGATTTACAAACTTTTTTACTGCAGGGGCTAGGACAGGACGCCAAGAATGAGACACTCTTATACTATGGAACCGAAGAAGCTACTGAAGAATGCCTTACTTCAGGGGCTTGGAGGCGATGCCACACTCTTATTATATGTTAAGGTGTCTTGCTGCTTTTCCATGGGGAGCAGTCCCTATCACTGCAGAAGAAGAGCCACCACCAGATCTTTCCTGTTGTGGCTCTGATGGTGCTGCCAAAAATCTGTCTGTCTGTGTGTAAGTATCTGCTGCTGAGACTGCAACTTCTTGAGATTTAAGCAATTGTAAGACGTCAGTAATGATGCTGCGGGCTCTTTCCATTGGGATGATGTTGCAGTAACAGAATCAGGTTGAGAATGAGTCATCATTTAACTCCGACCAGTTTGCTGCTGACCTGTGTAAGATGATGGGAAAACACTAAGGGGTCTCCATCCATCGTTGTTGCTGCAGTAGGAGGCCAAGTACTAGAAAGAAAGTTGCGGTCTATGGATGGACTGTCATAAAACAGCGCCGGACCATTCATTGATGGGGTCCTCCGCAAGTCTTTTCGGGGTCCTCGACATGAGCTGAACAGCTTCCATCTCCTGTCTTTGAGTCACTTGCCTGATGTTTTTTTTTTCTGGTGAACAACGGGAGTTGTAGATACCAACTGGTAGCCTTTGGAAGAGGAATTCAAATTCGCAGGGACAGTACCATCGGAAAAAGAGGTAAACTACATGGAAAAGTTTTGTGGCTGCATAGGAGTAGTCATGATCTGGCCATGTAGCCCTCCTTTATGAGTGTGCTACTCCTTGAAACTGGATTATCTCCTTCAGTTTTGGCTTTAGACTTTTGAGATTGTTGATCGTGTACCTGAATATTAGCTTGGCTTGAGACGCTTTTCACATTAACTTGTCGTTGCAGTTGCATATGCGGTTGGGGAGCAACTTGATGATGCCTTTGTCTCTCTTAAACATTATTCATGCAAACTCTATAAAACTTTGATTTTTTTTTTTAGTTATTTTTGGTTAATTTACCAATAGTTGTTTTTAAAACTCGATTTAAGTATAATTAAAATAATAATTATTAGATTTATATGATTACGAAAAATACAAAATATTTGTAGAAATATGTTATAAATAATCAAAATTAGGAAAGGTTATAAAGAAAAATACATTTGAACTTTTTTGTGAAGTTTGCGTAGATTGAAACCTAAGCTACATCTTTGTAGCTCACGCATAGTTTATAAACCCACTACAAAGAAATCTCTCCATTCCACTGAGTTTCATCTTCTATGATTTTTTGGTAAGCAAAAGATCTTTGAACAAAAACATTTCAAAATTAGTGGAATCAATACTATATAAAATAGAAACAATATAAGCTCAATGAAGACGAACTAAAATATAGTAAATTAGTAATCAGTGATCATCACCATATAATCCGAAATTGTTGCTTCTCTTCGTGTTTTCATCATATTGGCTCCTCTCCGATGTTATTTTTCCTTCAGAGCTTCGATCAAATTTTTCAAGGATCCAACGACGTCATTTTTATGGTTCACACGGCCATCAAGTTCTCTGCCACATCACCAGGCGTATAATATATTTTTTAACAAAGACTATTTATCAAGATTCCTGTAATTTTTTTTTGTAACTTAGATTCCTGTAATTTCCAACAACAATCTTGAACGCCTCATAAGTGCAGCAAGACGACTTGATGTGCGTATTCTTGCTCTCCTTATAAAAGTCGGGTAAATCTTTTTCAAGTGGTTTGAAGTGTGCACAATATATCCTTACATGTATAAATTTAAAAATTTACCACATATATGAAATTTTTAAATAAAGATAGTATTTTGAAAATATTATGGATGCATAGATCATATTTTAAAAGAATATGTATAAGTATAAAGAAAGTACCGATAAATAAATTTGGAAAAAAAATGAAGACCCAAAATAATCCATGATTTATATTCTAAGATACTTCTTCTACTTATTATCATAGTAAAAGTAGAATACATGGAAATTTTCTTAGTTATATGACAAGCATTTCTATTAAGAATAGCAAAATATAAATAGGCGTTCAAAAATAAGAGTACATTAAACACTTTTTTAAATGCTCATTTAATTTTAAAATGTTTTTATGTTGCTCACTAACTTTCTAACCTGCCCATACTACAACGATATTTATAATTATACATTAGAAACGAGATAGACATTAAATAAAACCACTAGAACAGAAAACATGAAGAACACAAGTTAAATCATAAGGAAACAAACAAAACCGAACACATTACAATATCAACACATCCATAATAAGCTTACACCTGATACATTATTTGTCATTATAACTACTGTGTAAACGACAATGGTCAAACACATACGATGAGGAAGTGGTTTCATCAAATAAAAAAAACGAACAGAAATAATGGATAATAATATTCAAAAAAAATATAAATTCATAAACCCTTTTTAAGAACAAATAAAAACAAAAAACATCATTATTGAAACTATTTATATATTACTTTAAAATATAACTTTTATGATTCTATCACATTATATTATATTTTCAATTGATTTAGTTTAGAGGTGGATTAATTTCTTATCGTGATAAAATTAATTATTTTAATAGTATTAAAATTATACTCTTAGAAATTTTAAAAAATATTAATTATTTTTACTTTATATTTTCCTCAACTATATCAAAGTGGGATAGAAATAAAAGAAAGAATATAAAATATTACATTTTTCTTAACTGTTTCATTTCATAATTTTGTATTTTCACTAATAAAATAAATGTTAGTGCTCCTTTCAACTCAAACCAACAAAATTTAATAAAATTTATAATTTAATTTTTGAATAAAAATATATCATATTTATTAATACAATTTTAAGTAAATTTCCAAATAACTTTAAAATATTTTTTGATCAAAGAATAAAATATATTTTAATACAAAATGATTTTATTTGTAAACTCACCCGCCCGTAGGGCGGACCAACCACTAGTACAATTAATAGGGAATGAATGTTGTTTTTGTGATTTTCACATTTCTGTACTGACAAAACTTGTTTGGATGCAATTTGAGATATTTTACTTCTATTTTAACTTAATTTTAGATGAGATGTCAATGATTAATTTTTGTTGGAGAAAATTAGTTTATGAAGCAATCCTTTATACTTAGAGCATAATGCCGACTTTCTCTTCTTGTTTAAATGATTTCGGGTTTTCAGATCATGTTTTCCTTCTATCTCCGGATAAAATAAAAAATTTCTAATAAAGAAAAACATTTTCTTGAAATGAAAAAATTGAACTTACATTTCCAAGAAAGGGATTAACAACTATGCACCTTGACTATAGAAGCGAGCAGCTAGAACTAGAGTTTCCATACCGATACGTTATATCCCTAATGTATTGATCAATAAACTAGTAGTTTTGATCCGTTGTACGAAAGCTTCATCGGACGTCCGCTTCCCGCTTCTGAACAGGAATCAAAATCGAAACCTTGTGGAAGCTTACAGAATCTTGCTTCCCAAACGCTTCTACAATATTTTCTTTAAAAACATGTTAGAAGCTTATGATTCCGTTTTGAAATCACACTTCCATTCTTAGGAAAAAAACACAATGTCTTATATCAATAAAAAATAAAAAAATTTAATTTTTAATTTATATAAATCCAAATTTTAATAGTATTGAATAGAGAGAATAAAAATATACAAATATTAAAATTAATACTATTAATTATCTTTATGCATTGAGGTTTTTATTAAAAATAAATCATATATTCAAATATATTAGTCAATTAATTATAAAGTATTAAAAATAAGTAATATAATAATTTATTTTAAAATTAATTTATGTGTATTTCACATTTTAATATGAAATTATTTCAAAATTATTATAAATATAAATGCTTTATTTTAAATAAATCATATAATTTTTAGTTCTAGATTGTAAAAAAAAAATTCTTATATATATATATATATATATGTGCATACGCTTCCAACACGTACCCGCTTCCTATTTTTTTTTTAAATCTCGCTTCTGCACTTCCATACGCTTCCAATTCTACGTACCCGTTTCCGTTTCCATATAACATAAGTTTTGATCTATTTTTTTTTTCTTGTTTTACTGTAGTATTTAATATTTTCATACTAACTCTGTTTTATTTTACCCTAACAATTCTGTGTTAGAAAGAGAACGATAACCATAAATCTATTGGTGCATAAGCGGACCAGACATCCGGTTAATCAGAAACCATGACGTCCGGTTAAATCACAAATCGTACTGATTAACTAAAAATAACACTATTTGACACTTTTAATTATCCTTACTGACCCCAATAATTCATAATCCCCTATACAATAGATGAAAGTTCCAACTTGAAAATAAAAGGTAATCTTCAATATCATATCTTACATATGATCTTTAACATTTAGCCTCTCTTCTCTTCTTTTTATTCTAAATTCATTTTTTAACCTTTAAAATCAATGAGATTGGTGCTTTCTGGGTCGACGATGAGTAATGGAGGAATCATCTTTCTTGGAGGAGCCTTCAGGTTTGCGAGCCCAAGCTGGTGCTTGGTCTGGTCCATATCTGTAGTCATAGAACAGCTCCTCACTCGCTTCTATTCGCTCGTTTGCAAATATTCCCACCCTGTGATCTCCCGCCACAAACATCACCTGCCAAGACAAAACAAACATGACCCATCCATTATGTGTTCTTGAGACAAAATAAACAAGACCCATCCATTGTAAGTGTTCTTGTCTGCATAAACCCATAACTCTTTACCACATCAACTTCACTGAATAAAGATAACATGATTCCATGGTTGTTTCTATACAACTAAGGATCTGTATACACAATCTATTACACAAATACATTTGAGTTTACAGGAGAATAGATCGTAGAGACTAGTGTCTTTTGATGATTATCTACAAAGCTACCTTCGATCTTTGGTTTTCTACAGTGCTAGTAGATGATGCTGTTTTTATTAAAATGTGGTTTTGTTCCTTTATTGTAGATACTAGTCTTTACCCAATCCTAGTTCACATTCAGAATCATTTGAGTAAATAGAGAAGCTTTTAGTACCTTGGCGTAGCAATTGGGTTTAGCTGAGTGATTGGCAAACTTCAGCTTGTCTCCTTTACGTTGAGCATCGAGGACGAACTGCATATAAATTAAACATCACCTTATAAATTACAAATGTTCAACTTGAAAACCTACGAGAAGGAAGGTGAGAGATACTAGTCACCTGGTCATTCAAGTCAAAGAGGAAGGATGAATTTGCACGGTCATATATTTTCCCACGCTTATCCGCCTCACGGTGTGAGATCAATTCGCCAGTGTATTCTCCAAGGTACTCATTTTTGCTGACCGAGTTCTGATGATGATGATCCGATGAAGATCAGATTACATACAGACAGAGTAAAGAGCAGTTAGAAATAGCAAAGACGTTCAAATGCTTGCTTACCTTTAGAAACGCACCCCATCCAGCAACATCAGACTTACCCAAGAGGATCTGGTGAAATAACACATGAAAAAAATAGATTTTATCAACAATATAAAATCCCTTTTTGAAGATGGATGATGATAATAATGATGACACTATACCCTCTGCTGTTGCCTCAGGAGAAGTCTCATGTTTCCACACTGGCCTTCTCCGCGTCTTGGTGCTTCTCCTAGAGAACCATCTCCACAACTGAAAAAACGAGCAAGTCTTTCTAAATTAGTCATCAAATACTAGACTTTGGTTTGTATATGACAACTCAAGAGACTTGGATTTGAACGGACTAACCTAACCCAGCAATTTCTGCAAACATCTGGATCACATTCTCTACCAGCAGCAAAGCAGGGACACTGCCTGCTTCTGCATTGACTCTTTGCACAATGACATCCTCGGAAACGGTTTTTACAACTTTTCGAGCACCTGTATTAAAAACAACCGCTGGGTTATACTTATACAAGATACTGAACTGCTTCCATTTGACATTATATTTGTCTGCATACCCGCAGTATTTCTCGCAGCAAGTTTCATTAGTTAGACAAGGGCAGTCCTTTCCGCACATTGACAGGCATCCACATGGTGTGTATTGCTTACATGACTGGTTTTTGCCACCTGCTATTCTTTTCCAGACAGATGGATGACCAGCTGACTTTGTAGAGTATTTCAGCTTCCGGGCTTTGCCTTTTCTACGGAACAATCTCGTCCTCGGAGGCACCTCATCATCCTGTCAAGTTAAAGGTATAACCACTTGTCTAATATAGCTTCAGCGAAATTAAAGAAAAATAGCTTTTCCAGACCAGAATTTATTTCTTGAGGATTAGATCTCTAGTAACCTTATCAGTCTAGAGACTATAGATTAAATTTCTTATACACCAATACCCGAAGTTGTAGAGACTATAGATTAAATCAAAAAGAGCCAAGCAAGATCAATAGCTGACCTCATTCCCTGGGTCACTCCTGCCTTCATCCAACAGCAAATTTGGAGTGCTAGACCTCCGAATGACTGAAACTTCGTTTTCACGCATGTAACTGGAGACATCTAGGCATGTTTTCAATCCAGAAAGCAGGTTTCTTGTAATAAGACAGCTGGAACAGCATGGACAAACATTCTATAAGTAAATATGTGTTTTGTGTTTTGACGAATAATAGTAATTTACCAAGAATCAGTTTACCTGTTTCTCCCAAACATTTCGACTCCCTTCAAGTAAAGATCCTTCTCAATAGGCTTCCACTCTGTAGATGGTTGACTTGTCTCAGACATTTCTGCAATAATCATTGTCCCCTTTCCACTGCCATGTTCTGGCTGAAAAGATGAGGAACCACCATCATGGACTGTTTTATCTGGAATAGGCTCAGCTAATTCCTTTAAGCTAGCTCCTGAGTCTCTATTTACTTCACTTGTTTCAGATTTTCCACCTTGATCACCCTCTAGTCTAGATATAGTATTGACCAATGGCATTTTTGTATCCAAGACTGCAGTCTTCTGTTTCTTGTTTGATAAATTAGGCAGATCACTGGAGTCTTCTAGTCTTGTGGCCTCACGTTTTTCCCTAGTTTTGTTGTCTTGCTCTATACCAGAGGATGAATCTAAGTTCTTGGAACCAGTATTAGTCTTTTCAACTGGCAGATTCACACCACCAGCAGGATCATGAGGGTTATCAAAGGAGTCAGCCTTGCTGCATCCCTCTTCTGAAGCGTTCTCCTCCGTTTTAGATGCAAAGCTACTGCTTCCTCCGGGTACTTCTCTGACCGCCTTAAACGAAAAAAACATTAAAATAAGAATGGTGGTGATTTAGACTTCGTAACCAATAGAAGTTCATACATAAACAAGACTACGCACGAGTGTAAATATTATGAAAGTTCACTACTCTAGCAGCGCATACATGCCAGGCCTCAACCTATTTGGCGACACATATGACATCAATTCCATGAACTGATATTTTCTAGATGGTTTATTGACGACAACACTAGACTGAAAACAGTTTCATGCTTTGCTACGAATATACACGTGTCTAATAGCGTGTAAAGAGAAATAGAGAGATAGACCTGGAGGTAACAATGTTTGCTGCAGGGGTTCCTATCACCTTCATAATCAGACCAATAAGGCTGTTTTTCACTCTGTCAACCAAAGCCCTCTGGTTAAGTTTTTTCACTTAAACTTGATCAATACAACTAAAGAAAGTAACGACTGGTTCAAGCTTACAGCACTAATCAAAGGCTGAGAACATCCATGCAGACGACAGTCAAACACCTGTTTGAACAAAAAATAAAATAAATAAACATGATTAACAAAGACTTAGTAGTACATAATCTATCTGTCACAAAAGAGATGTCCAAGTACCAAGCAACGGCGGCAGAAAAGATTATCAAAAGAATCTAGAGCAGCACTAAGGCCCTTGTCAAGAGATATCCCCAGCTTGAATCCGGAATCAGAGAAGGCCTCAACATTCTGTTGATTTTTCAACTTTAGCTCATTGTATCTTTCCTGCAGCAGAGAGGAGAGTCAGACACAACTCTTGATTAAAGTATAACAAGACCAGAAACACATCATCAGATAAACCACAAGAACAAGGTGGCTAAAACCACACCAGAATTTCCGAAGCATCTAAGATGAGGAACTGGGAGAGAGCATCCTGCACTTCCTCACCCATGCCATACTCCTGCCCAATCAACCTGACAATTCAGATCAAACCAGGTTATTTCAGAACTACTGCCAATGAAGAGATATACAGAATGAGATCTGATATTAAGACGATAGATGTCATTTTTCTTTAGCATCAACAAGTATACCAGCACCACAGTTTCCTCCTATTAGAATATATGACAGTCCATGATTCACACTCCCTGGAAAACTAACCATATAATGCAGTCTTCACCCTCAGAATATTCACGTTTTTCTTCCTCGGGTTCAGGTTCTTCTTCGCTATCGCTACATATCAGCGTCTCCCCACCATGTTGATCGTAATATATCTGTCTCCGACCAACCACAGACTGATCTTCAACCATTCTTTGATTTCTGCATTGATAAAAGATATTTTCAGACAAGAAAAACAACACGTAATACGAAGGGTGGTCCAGCTTATTGTTAAACTGTATTTTGGACAGCATGCTCCCAATGCAGATTGTGAACTAAAAACAACATGGCAAGGCAAGACAGAAAAAAATAACAGAGATTCAAAAAGAAAGTATAGAAGAGTATCGTGATCTATTTTTCTTCTCATCATCACCAAATTGACCCTTAATGAAGAAAAAAGCGTCTAACAGATACATTTAAAAACAAATCTACGAATAGAGAGTACTGATTCAAGACATCACTGTGAAACTCCTACAGCCATACAAACAAACACAACCACAGCTGAACTCAAAACTAATGTAGTAATTACACAAGAGAACGAGAGAAAAAAGGAAGGACATGCCTGTCCAAGAATATCCAGGTAGTGTATGGAGGTATCCTCTCAGCACTAGGAAGCCTGACACTCCCTGATACAACATCCTTAGTAGGAACATAGTCTCTCTCTGCCACCCCATGAGGAAACCCAGTTAATTTGCAGAGCGGTTTCTCCATCCTCGTACAAAACACATCGCTATCATCCCCTCCCTTAGACGAAAAGGGAGTAGTAACATGAACATCCACTTTCTTTTTATTAACCTCAAATCTCTCCTGCATTTAAAATTCCAAATAGATAAATACATAAAATGATTCAACCAATGTTCAAGAAATCGCTAGGCCATAGTTACACCATGATTAACCCGGGCTCTTCGGCTAAAAACCGTCTCTAAAATAAGAGAGATATAAGGGTCTCCTAAAAGTGTAAAAAAAAAAATGTTAAATCATGAACTAAGAACCACGAATTAAGAGCCCGGATTAAATATGCTCTTTTCGGCGTTTTATAGAGGATTATTGATTAGGCGAGCGCATAGAGTGCCTCTTACTTGAATAGACCTAACTCTTTCTCCTTGAATCTTCCTTTTGAGATGATTCAACTTCTCATCCAAACCCTCTACTAGACTCTCACCATCATCATCATCATCAACACCATCTTCTATCTGATAAAACGTGCGACGAATCAAATTTAAAAAAAAAAGTGCGAAGGATCATCACGCGAATAGTGAATATTTTTGAGAACATATAAGAGGATGATGAGATTGAGAGGCGAATCTGACTCGGATTCTCCCGGAGGAGTCGCTATCGTCCGTCTCCGTTACCATTGATGCTTCTTCTCTCCTCCTCGAGCTTTCCGCTTCTCTCTCCCCACTCCAATTCTGCAACAATCGGGGTTTTAAGTGTGGAGAAGGATTGGGAGAGGAGATACATGGGAATCGTGTGGTGAATAAAAAAAACTTACACGTGTCTGTTAAAAATGTGGTTTTATTATTTTCTGTGCCCCCTTCTTCGTTCTGACTTTTGACTCTTGAGTCTTCACCAAGCGACTTGGTTTTTAGTTGGTTTCCTCTCTTAATAATTTTAAACTGAACAGGTTAAATTGTAAGTATTTTCGTAAATTCTCAAATTTTCTATCACAAAATAGTCTATAAAACATAAAAATGATTAAGAAGTAAAAAGTAATTAATAATAAAAAAAATATTTATTTAAAATATTTTTTTGAAAAGGGCTTATTTTATTTAAAATATTGCTATTTCCGTTTAATAAAAAAATTTACTTTGACATTTTCACACAAATTAAAAAATTTATTGAAATGCATTTAAGTACTTATTAATTACATATAATCAGTAGAAATTGAGATAAATAAAATTATTTATAAAATCAATGTATTTGTAATTAATATTGAGCTGAAAGTTGCATTAGAATTCTAAAATAACATTTTTTTGTAACAAGAAAAAATATAAAAATGACACTTAGTATAAAACAAAGGGAATATTATTTAAAATTTTATATCATAAAACTACTTGAATATATGTGTCTTTAAAATTTGATATCATAAAAAATACTTGAATATATGTGTATTTTAAATTTTTACTTAAAAACTATTTTGATCATCTTTGTTTGTTATTTTTTTAAAACATAAATTGGTATATTTCTTAAATTAGTGGAGCTCCGGAAGAAATTGGAAGAAGAAAACATATCCAAGTTCATATTCAAGTACATGGGCTGAATGTTGAGATGATTATCTTTTGAAGTACACAAAGCAGTGGAGGTTTCTATTCGTTGTTGACTCACCTGACTGTAGTCGGCATGGATCATCGGCGTCGTCATATCGTACGATCCCAAGCAGGGCCGGTTTAGGATATGGGGCAAGAGGATGTAGGTTCCTGGGCCTAAACATTTTTTAACAAAAATAATATTAAAAAAATCCAAACTTTTTTAAAATAATTTGGAACAAGAACCCCGAAAATTTATATTATCTATAGATACATGTAAAAAAAATTAGTTTTTTTTTGCCCAATGATCCATTAATACCTTGAGCCGGCCTCCCAAATCCGCTGCTTTGTGTACTCACGAGATAACCATCTGAACATTCAGTCCCATGAACTTGCAACTAGATTATATTTTAAGACTTATTCTTGGGTTCACCCCCAGGTGAACCTCTAGGTTCACTAACCAATAGGATTGTGTTATTTCATATTCGATATCTTTTAAAAAAAGAAACAAAATATTATCAAATTATATTATCTTTTTAAAATTAAAATGTAAAAAGAAATAAATAAAAAATAGTAGTAATTACAAAAAAAAAAATATTTTTAACGTCATCAACAAAACATTAAACCCTAAATCCTAATCCCTAAACCCTAAATCCTAAACCCTAAACCCTTGGGTAAACCCTAAACTCTAGGATAAATCTTAAACTCTAGGATAAATCTTAAACTCTAAATCAAAATCAATAAACACTAAAACACTTAAGAGTTTAGGGTTTAGGATTTAGGGTTTAGAGTTTTAGGGTTTAGTGTTTTTATTTAGAGTTTAGGATTTACCCAAGGATTTAGAGTTTACCCAAGAGTTTAGGGTTTATCCAAGGGTTTAGGTTTACCCAAGGGTTTAGGGTTTAGGATTTAGGGTTTAGGGATTAGGATTTAGGGTTTAGTGTTTTGCTGATGACGTTAAAAAGATTTTTTTTAATTCTTTTTTTCTGTAGCTGCTATTTTTTCACTTTTTTTATTTTAAAAACATAATATAACTTGATAATATTTTGTTTCCTTTTTTAAAAGATATCGAATTTGAAATAATAAAATTCTATTGGCTGGTGAACCTCTAGGTTCACCCTAGGGGGTGAACCTCTCACCCTAGGGGGTGAACCCAAGAATAACTCATATTTTAATATATACACACATTTGTACACTAAAAAAGGAAAATCCATATCAAAAACTTCAAAGAGCTGTAATAAATAAATGCACTGAATAAATGTAAGTGAGATCAGGAAGGATAATAAAAAGGCCATGCTTCCTTTCTTCACCGGCCTTCGTGAAGATCTTCAGAGAAAACAGTTGTTCGTGTAATATTTTCATGATCAATGCCACTTAAACCAGAGTAAGGACCAGTAGAGAATGTACATAGAAGAAGTTGCTTCTGACTCCAAGGTAGCTGATAATGAATGTCTCCGGTTCGGACGAGCTTTATTAGAAGCGTTTAAAGCTGGGTCTTGTCTTGGTGATACTCAACGACCCTTTGAACCATATTAAGTGACTGAACCACTTCAGTCATCGTTGGTCTCTGGCTAGCTTCAGGTGCAACACAAGCGGCAGCGATTGCACACTCTTATGAAATCTTCTTTTGGATATTTTCCTTCCAGTCTTGAATCAACTAGTTCCTCTAACATGTCTTTATCTTTAAGAAAAGGCCTCGTCTGCATCCAAAATCATCACTTTTTATCAATGTTCGAGATATCACTATGAAGTAATTAGATGGTCTATATGGACTAGTCAGTACGCGAATGCCTAGACCGACTTAGGAGCGCCTAATCGTTTTATCACTCTTTTACGTTTAGGTACGATTTGTCTACCGATTGTTAGAACAGTATTTTTCTACATTCAAGACATAAACAAACAAGTTATGGACAATGAAAATGCAAGTTACTTAGCCAAGTGACGAGGTTTTCTTGGCATGTATAGGTTGGGACATATCCACAGGCTTTCTACCAGTAAGCAACTCGAGAGGGATCACGCAGTAACTATAAACATCACTCTTGACGAGTAGGTATCCTGTCATTACATATTCTGACGCTACATAGTACACACGCAGATTTCAATAGGCTACCCAGGTAGGTGTCGCGTCCTGTCATGGCTTTTTGGTATTTATTCATCTACTTGGATCATTTCCAATGCCACCCTATTTCTATTATAGATATATTATTGAACGAAAAGTTACTTTAATAGAACTATTTTATTTTATTAGAAAAAAATATAGAGGAAAAAATAGACTAAATTGGAAATATTCTTAAACAGTAAACTAAAGAACAAATAACAAATACTGAGTTGAATCTTCTTATTATACAAAAATAATTTTCTGCCGGAGTATAATTCTTTGCCATATATATAAATAAATTTTATGATGGGTTTGCTTAGAGAAAAACGCTCTCAAAACAGAAAGCTGCAAAAGATCTTTAAAAATTATATAATAAATATTTAAATTTCATTTATAATTTAGTTAACTCTCCAATAAAATACATATCATACGATTATTAAGATGAAGTATTACTTATTTTGTTCATATATACAGTAGCCTTTCACAACCAAAAATAAATCATCGTAATGTTCACCGTTAATTAATATCATCCTCATAATCATCACCGTTAATTTATGTTATCCTGATAATAAATTAATCACCGTTGATTTATATCCGTTATTACTTTGCCAATAAATTAAATATTTTAAATTAAAATCATTTTCCAATTAATAATAGTAAATAAATATTTTAAATTAAAATAACTTTCCAATCAATAGTTATCATACTATTATTAAGATATACTATTATTTTTTGGGTGTAAATGTTATATTAAGATATACTATTACTTATTTTGTTCGTATAAAATATCCGGTAGCCTTTCACACCGAAGAAATCGTGGATCATATAGATCACCGCTAATTTATATCATCCTTTAATTTATCGGGAAAATTATTTTTTTAGAGCAAAAAAATGGTAACTATGTCTTTTTAGATTAATATTTATTTTGTGCTATTTTTGCTTATAATATCCTTTAATATTTTTGAAAACAAAATTAATAAATAGTTTTACTAACAAAAAAAAATGGAAAAATAGTAACTATTGATAAACTATTTATATGAACTTAGTGGTATTTTTTTCAGTTCTAAAAATGTTTAAATCATAATTTTCAGATTATGTTCTAAATAAAATAGAAATAGTATTCTACGAAGTAAAAAACGAAATCCAATTTTTTCATTGAATCTACAATGTTTAGAATATATGATCTACGTAAATAAGAGTATTCTAAAAATATTTAGAATACACATTCCGCGCTTAACATACCGATCTAAAATATTTAAAAATCAAAATCTACACATTAATATAAATCTAAAACACGTAGAAACCGACTTCTACAGATTTACTGTAAATCTAAAACATGTAAAAATCAAAATCTACACATTACTATAATTCTAAAAACCTGTAGAAACCGATTTCTACATATTAGTTGTATTCTACGGATAAGAAATCAGTTCCTAAAAATATGGAAACAAAATATTGGGGAATATTCACTTTCATATTTTGAAAATAATTGATTTAAAAAAAACGAAAAAAACAAAAAAAAAGTGGTAACCTTCTTCTCACGCCGTCTTCTATATTCCATTGATTGTTCACAAAAATTTCACATTATTTTTACCATGATTCATATCTATGCTTCCACGGATCGATGGGTATATAATTCGAGATTGGTCTGTATGAAATCGACCTTTGCCGATCGAGTAAAATGGACCAGGTCGATCAGTATATGCTCCGCGTTTCTTTTTGTTATGCGTAATGATCAGGAATGATCGATCCGTTCGACCTTGTAATTTCGGATCGATCCCGCTTGATCGAACTCATTATTTATTATATTTAAAAATTACAATTTTTTGGGCATTATTGTCATTTTGAAAATAATTAGCTTAATGAGATATAAAATACATAAAATCAGTCTAAAGAGACATAGTTATCATTTTTTTCTCTAAAAAAACAATTTTTCCTAATTTATTTCTCTGGTTTTATGATTTATACAATTCCTTAAGTAACATGAGAGTTTTTTTTTGGGTCTAAATGTTAAAAAGTAACATGAGAGTTTGCCAAGTAGCATAACATGCATGCAGACATAACAAAGGGACGTGAAGATGACAAAATAAACTGTGACAAGCAATATGAATTTCTCTTACTCTCTTTTAAAGTATCTTTTGTTCACATTTTATTCTCTTTAGCAGCTTCCAGATCTTGCAAGAACATCCCTAACTCTTTCTTCTATCTCTTGTTATTTGCTCATCCGCTTAAATCGTGGAGGTAACAACGCTGTCTAGATCCAAACACTTACCAAACTAGACGATCTTTACTACCTATTGAATCCACATTTATGTTTTCCTATATTAAAGGATATAATCAACATCAATGGTCAACTTTAAGAAGGTAAATATCATCAATATCTCAATCTCGTGAGTAATTCTTTTGCCTAATCTTCTGATGGATTTGCTTAGCAAAATAAAATGATATTAAAACAGAAACAAAAGATCTTAAAAATATATTTATTTGGTAAGAAATATTTCTAATTGCATTTATAATTATATTCACTTTCCAATTATAATGCATATCATCAATTATCAAAGATATAGTACTACATATTTTGTTCATATTCAATATTATCCTTTATTTTGTTTCTTTAGATATATATAATATATACATTTCGTTAAATAACTGTTGTTTGTATATTTTGCCAAGTAGCATACATGCATGCACAGATGAAGAAAGGACGTGTGAATATGACAAAAAAAAACTATGACAAGCAATATGAATTTTTCTAGTCACTTGTATCTTTTCTTTTACGTTTGCTTTTCTTTGATCTTGCAAGAACACCCCCAACTCTTTATTCTATGATCTTTTTGGTCGAAAAAGTTCATTAGAAAGTTTTTATTATTGAAGATCTTTCGATTATATTCGTACATATCTATGTTTCCTAATTTAACAGGCATATAATTTCGTATTTATTACAGTCAAATCATCTCCTTGTGCAAGCAAGATCTCGCGGATTAACAGAGATCATTGGATAGAATTGAAATATGTACATTAGGTAAGTCGAATATACGAAACGTCAATAAGGAAACTATTACGATCCTCTTCTATCCATCTTCTTGGTGTGTATATATATACCAGAAGAGAAGATATCATTTTCATCCTCAAGCTTCCTCTGTTCTTACTTACTCGCTCTCTCTTTTTCCTCTCAAGCTCCTCTGCTTTCTCATGGCTCCACTTAACGAGTCTCTCGCAACAACCATCGATGTCATCGAGACCAAACCCATTGCCGTTCCGAAACTCAAGCCTAGGTTGCAAGAAAACTGTTTCAACCTCTCCCAAGGGATCTTGCGTGCCAAACACTCTTCCCCAATCCTCTCCGATGTTCCTCAAAACCTAACGTTCACTCCGTTTGCGACTCCTTCCTCCACCGATGCTCCTTTCCAGACCATCCTCCGTGTTCAAGCCAACGCTCACAAAGGAGGGTTCCTAGGATTCACCAAAGACTCACCTTCTGAGCTTCTCACGAACTCCTTGGGGAGGTTCGAGGACAGAGAGTTCCTCAGCGTCTTCCGGTTCAAGATGTGGTGGTCGACGGCCTGGGTCGGAAAATCCGGGTCGGATCTTCAAGCCGAGACTCAGTGGGTGATGCTAAAGGTTCCTGAGATCGACTCCTACGTGGCCATCATACCCATCATCGAAGGCTCTTTCAGAGCTGCGCTCAACCCTGGCGAAAACGGTAACGTTTTGATCTCTGTGGAGAGTGGGTCCACTCAAGTCAAAGAGTCATCCTTCAAGGCCATCGCCTACGTTCACGTTTGTGACAATCCTTACAACCTGATGAGAGAGGCCTTTAGCGCGCTACGTGTCCACATGAACACGTTCAAGCTTCTAGAAGAGAAGAGGCTTCCGACGATCGTGGACAAGTTCGGTTGGTGCACGTGGGACGCTTGCTACTTGACCGTTGACCCGGCGACGATTTGGACCGGTGTTAAGGAGTTTGAAGACGGTGGCGTGTGTCCCAAGTTTGTCATCATTGATGATGGATGGCAAAGCATAAGCTTTGACGGTGGTGAGCCGGGGAAAGACGCGGAGAATCTTGTTCTTGGCGGTGAGCAGATGACCGCGAGGCTTCACAGCTTCAAGGAGTGCAAGAAGTTCAGAAACTACAAAGGTGGGTCGTTTATAGAGTCTGACGCCTCTCACTTTGATCCTCACAAGCCTAAGATGATCATATACAAAGCCACCGAGAGGATCCAAGCCATCATAGAGAAGCAGAAGCTGGTCCGTGAGTTTGGGGAGCATGATCTTCCTGAGCTTGATGAGAAGATCAAGAAGTTTAGTGAAGAACTCAACGCAATGTTTGATGGTGAACAAGAGTCCTTGGTCTCTGAGGATGTTTCCGGGTCAGGTATGGAAGCTTTCACTAGGGATTTGAGGTCAAGGTTTAAGAACTTAGATGGTATATATGTGTGGCATGCTCTTTGTGGTGCTTGGAATGGTGTTAGGCCTGAGACGTTAACACATTTGGAATCCAAGGTTGTTCCATTTGATATTTCACCTTGTCTAGATGCTTCAATGACTGATCTGGCGGTCGATAGGATTGTGGAAGCTGGTATTGGTCTTGTTCACCCTTCTAAGGCTCATGAGTTCTATGATTCAATGCACTCTTATCTTGCTAGTGTTGGAGTTACTGGAGCCAAGATTGATGTCTTTCAAGTAAGTTGTCACTGAGTTTTGTTACATTCTATGTTTCTTCTTTACATTTATTTATTTATTTTTTCTTTACATGATTTATAGCTTGTTGTTTCTGTATGTGCGTTGCTTTCAGACCTTGGAATCAGTAGCAGAAGAACATGGAGGAAGAGTGGAGCTTGCTAAGACTTACTATGATGGCTTGACCAAATCTATGGTTAAGAACTTCAATGGAACTGAGATCATTGCTAGTATGCAACAATGCAATGAGTTCTTCTTCCTTGCCACAAAGCAAATCTCTATAGGCAGAGTTGGTAATAATATATTTATAATATTTTTGTTTTACTTCTATTGTTTCTATTTATTTATTCTTTGAACACACTTCTATTGTTTCTTTACTTATAAAAAAAAATGTTTTGACATTTTGATTAGGTGATGACTTTTGGTGGCAAGACCCACATGGTGACCCACAAGGAGTGTATTGGCTACAAGGACTACATATGATTCACTGTTCTTACAACAGTTTATGGATGGGTCAAATGATTCAACCGGATTGGGACATGTTCCAGTCTGATCATGTCTGTGCCGAGTACCATGCGGCGTCTAGAGCCATCTCTGGTGGACCCGTCTACCTCAGTGACCATCTTGGTGAAGGCTCGCATAACTTTGAACTCATCAAGAAACTTGCTTTCTTTGATGGTACCGTCCCAAGGTGTATCCACTATGCTCTTCCCACAAGAGATTCTCTCTTCAAGAACCCTTTGTTTGACAAAGAATCAATCCTCAAGATCTTCAACTTCAACAAGGTAATCATCTTAAAACCCAAAATTAAATGCTTACAACGTTATTAAAACTTAGATGTTTTGTTTCAGTTTGGAGGAGTGATTGGAGCATTTAACTGTCAAGGAGCTGGGTGGAGCCCAAAGGAGCATAGGTTCAAGGGTTACAAAGAATGTTACATGTCTGTCTCAGGAACAATCCATGTCTCGGACATAGAGTGGGACCAAAACCCTGAAGCCGAAGGATCTGAAGTGATCTACTCTGGAGATTACTTGGTCTACAAGAACCAATCCGAGGAGATCCTTTTCATGAATTCCAAATCTGACGCGATGGAGATAACCCTAAAGCCATCTTCCTTTGATCTGTTCAGTTTCGTGCCTGTCACGGAACTAGGAAGCTCAGGGTTAGGTTTGCACCTCTAGGGTTGATCAACATGTTCAACTGTGTTGGAACTGTTCAAGAGATGGAGGTTACTGGTGGTAACAGCATTCTGATTGATGTGAAAGGAGAAGGTAGCTTCATGGCGTATTCGAGTTCTGCTCCAGAGAAGTGTTACGTGGGAGACAAGGAGGCTGAGTTTAAGTGGGAGGAGGAAACTGGTAAACTCAGTTTCTATGTTCCTTGGGTTGAAGAATCTGGTGGCATCTCTCGTCTCTCTTTCGCCTTCTAAGACTTCGTTTGGATTTTATTTTCTTCATTTTGAACTCGAATAATCTGTTTTGGATTTGGTTTTTATTTATCCTTTGATTTGGAGAATTGTTAAGCACCTTTAATATCTATTGAATTGGTGTTCATTTATTTTTTTCCTTTGTTATGTGCTGGTGTGCCGTCAGTATTGATTTAATTCAGTTCTTATTACATCATTAAGTTTTCAAAATGAATTTTAAAATTTGATGGTTTGTTTTGATCAAGTCATATTCATATTCAAGTTCAAATTTTCTGGTTACGCTTCTCTGGAAAAAAACTTTCTGGATACTAGAAAAAAGTTTTTGATCTATTTTTTTTTTTATAATTCGTGTTCTTTTTCAAATCGCGTTGTTCAAATTTTCTGATATATTATTGTCATTGTCACGAATTTAATTTTGAAATATACATTTGGAAAAGTATTTTTCTTTTGTTTATAAAAAAAATGTTTTGACATTTTGATTAGGTGATGACTTTTGGTGGCAAGACCCACATGGTGACCCACAAGGAGTGTATTGGCTACAAGGACTACATATGATTCACTGTTCTTACAACAGTTTATGGATGGGTCAAATGATTCAACCGGATTGGGACATGTTCCAGTCTGATCATGTCTGTGCCGAGTACCATGCGGCGTCTAGAGCCATCTCTGGTGGACCCGTCTACCTCAGTGACCATCTTGGTGAAGGCTCGCATAACTTTGAACTCATCAAGAAACTTGCTTTCTTTGATGGTACCGTCCCAAGGTGTATCCACTATGCTCTTCCCACAAGAGATTCTCTCTTCAAGAACCCTTTGTTTGACAAAGAATCAATCCTCAAGATCTTCAACTTCAACAAGGTAATCATCTTAAAACCCAAAATTAAATGCTTACAACGTTATTAAAACTTAGATGTTTTGTTTCAGTTTGGAGGAGTGATTGGAGCATTTAACTGTCAAGGAGCTGGGTGGAGCCCAAAGGAGCATAGGTTCAAGGGTTACAAAGAATGTTACATGTCTGTCTCAGGAACAATCCATGTCTCGGACATAGAGTGGGACCAAAACCCTGAAGCCGAAGGATCTGAAGTGATCTACTCTGGAGATTACTTGGTCTACAAGAACCAATCGAGGAGATCCTTTTCATGAATTCCAAATCTGACGCGATGGAGATAACCCTAAAGCCATCTTCCTTTGATCTGTTCAGTTTCGTGCCTGTCACGGAACTAGGAAGCTCAGGGGTTAGGTTTGCACCTCTAGGGTTGATCAACATGTTCAACTGTGTTGGAACTGTTCAAGAGATGGAGGTTACTGGTGGTAACAGCATTCTGATTGATGTGAAAGGAGAAGGTAGCTTCATGGCGTATTCGAGTTCTGCTCCAGAGAAGTGTTACGTGGGAGACAAGGAGGCTGAGTTTAAGTGGGAGGAGGAAACTGGTAAACTCAGTTTCTATGTTCCTTGGGTTGAAGAATCTGGTGGCATCTCTCGTCTCTCTTTCGCCTTCTAAGACTTCGTTTGGATTTTATTTTCTTCATTTTGAACTCGAATAATCTGTTTTGGATTTGGTTTTTATTTATCCTTTGATTTGGAGAATTGTTAAGCACCTTTAATATCTATTGAATTGGTGTTCATTTATTTTTTTTCCTTTGTTATGTGCTGGTGTGCCGTCAGTATTGATTTAATTCAGTTCTTATTACATCATTAAGTTTTCAAAATGAATTTTAAAATTTGATGGTTTGTTTTGATCAAGTCATATTCATATTCAAGTTC
This sequence comes from Brassica carinata, assembly GCA_016771965.1. Lineage (NCBI taxonomy): Eukaryota > Viridiplantae > Streptophyta > Magnoliopsida > Brassicales > Brassicaceae > Brassica > Brassica carinata. The sequence goes on along the minus strand of CM028698.1, from coordinate 63,802,750 downwards.
AAATTTTCTGGTTACGCTTCTCTGGAAAAAAACTTTCTGGATACTAGAAAAAAGTTTTTGATCTATTTTTTTTTTTATAATTCGTGTTCTTTTTCAAATCGCGTTGTTCAAATTTTCTGATATATTATTGTCATTGTCACGAATTTAATTTTGAAATATACATTTGGAAAAGTATTTTTCTTTTTGTTTGTCCAAAAAGAGTTTTGTTTGTTTGTGTGTTGTATCTTAGTCAATAGCCTTTGCTGGTCCCATGATGTTGATTTAGAGACAACGTGTGTCATAAGACAATGGGACCCGTAACGGCTATTTTTTGTATATATAACATTCACGAATACAAGTGTCCTTAGATCAGAAAGACATAATCATGATAAAATAAAGTTAATATTAACGTATTACAAAAGTTAGAAAGAAAGAACATATGATAATTTCCTAGAACATAGAGACTTAGAGAGCCTATGATATTTCTGGAAATAGACTAAAATAATCTAAAAATAACTAGAAACAGATTTAATATTACTAGTAAATTTGGATTAAAACATAGATTAGTTATAACAATATAGTAGTAGTTCAA